>CALNVZ010001593.1:15080-38464 GCA_940671915.1 Paracentrotus lividus
TCTCTCTCTCTCTCTCTCTCTCTCTCTCACTTACTCATTCTTACTCACTCTATCATTTAACGCACTCACAAGCACATCAAAGGAGAATCGGACTGCAACCCTTTCTTGTCTAATCCATGAGCAAAAACTAATGTTAGTAGAGTGGATTAGCTGAATAATTGTGCAAATTTTGACTAAAACATGAAACTTCTACCAATGGTAGTACATGCCATAAGCTTCATTTTAAGATCGGGAGGCACGTCAGATTTGACCTCTGGTGACCTCCAGAGGTCAATGACCTTAAAATATCAGAATATTGATGTTTGACATCATTTTTCAATAAATCACATGATGATAATGCATGGAACATGCATTACATTTTGCAATCAAGGATTATTTATTACAAACAGGGTTTTAGATTTGAACTCTGAGAATAATGAAAGGCCAATGACCTCAAAATATCAGAATATGACTATTTAACGTTATTGGCTAAGGAGAAACATTGCTATGGTATAATACTTTGTATTTTTGGCTGAAATTAGACTGTCTTGATATTCTTAGAGCAATTGATACTGATTTGCAGGTTCTTAACCTTTGACCTCCCTAGGCTGCGAAAGGTCATTGACCTCAAAATATGAAAAATTTGATATTTGCGCTGTTGGTTATTTCATACTCTCCACATACAAAGTATGTGGCAATGAATAGCTTTCACGTTACAAAGAATAGTTTCTACCTTAATTGACCTCTGACATGTATGAGGTCAAAGGTCGACATAGGCGGGTCACTACAATGAAAGACAATAACGTTTTCCATTAGCTAATTGTAGTATTCTTGTCCTGCGTGGTTCTCCTGCTCCGTCTCATATTTACTTGAGAAGCTAGAGGCGGATAGGCCTACTTGCAAGCTTTGATAGATGCTATACAGAAAGTGAACTACTTGCTTGCTTTGGGAGATGCTGTACAGAAAGTGATAAAAAAGTGCAGGTCATACAAACTGTGGATACTGCTGTTTTGGGGGTTTTTTTCCCTAAAAGAGGGAAGAAGTCTGCCTAGAAGATGTGAAAAGTGCTCCTGGGAGTAACATAATCTCTTTTACGTATTCCATGTGATATGATTATATAAAGAAACTCCAAGTTATATGGTACAGACGCCATGCATGTCCCTTCTACATGTAGAGCACTTTGTTGCGCTGAGGAATGTCTAGAATACTCATGGACGTGAACAATGTAAGGTAGTACTAATAGTTATTCACCTTCAAATCTATGGCTCTTTGAAGCACATTAACAGTACTGCCAACCTAAAATCGTATTTTTGTCTTTTTCATTTGGATAAGGGGTACCAAACTCATTAAATGTCAATAATTATTCAGATCATAAAATAAGTCAATTCCCCATCCACGCTGTCGACCTGAAAACCTTTTATATTCAATTATTTCAATAGAAAACAAGGTAAATATGCCAAACATTTTTGACAAGTGTGTCATCCCTGCACCAAGGCATTCGTTCTGGTAAATGAGGACATAGACAATTCATTGAACAATTAAATGTTTTCTATGAAGACAGGTTGCGATAGTAGTATGACATGATGGTGTGTCATTCATAGACATCTATAGATCTTAGTACCCCCTAAGAAGCGAAAGAACCAATTCTTGGTCACGTGTGTGACCGAAATTATGCAAAATCTTGACTTTAATTGGCTATAACTCTAACAATTTTAAAAATAAACTGATTTAATGTTTATATCATGCTATATATTTGTTGGCTATCATTTGTTAATATTTTTTGATATTTACAATATGCATGTTAAAGGTCGAGGTCAAAAGAAGTGGTCACGTGGTGTGACTTCACAGAAACGGTCATGATTTTGAAAGTTCAATTTCATTTTGAAATTCCTGTGAGTTTACATGATGAATGTTCTTATTGCTGTAAGATATGCATTATGACCTGTTAACCAAAAAATACCACTGGATAGGTCAGCTCTGAAATTTCTCATTTTATCTATTATTTATATCGTGATGTCGGGTCACGTGTGTGACATTTAGTGGTCACGTGTGTGACCTATGGCAAATTGTACAGAAAATGAATATTAGTGTATTATATGCAATAAATGTACATTTTGAGCAATTACTATATCCGCTGTGGTAAAATTTTTATGAACTCAACCTAGTCAGTCAATGGGGGTTTTGGTAGCTGTCAAAACTGGGGAGGGGCGGTAGGGAGGGGGCCATGGATGCCCTTACAAGTCTGGCTGTTGATCGCGCGAGCGCGCCCGAAATTTTGCACGATGGTAGTGTTTTGATGTCACTACAAGAAAGCACTGTTAATTTCCCATAATAATAATATTTATTTTATTGAATTAATTATGCTAATTTACGCATGCATGAAGTCATAATTTTTGTTCGATTGACAAACTACAGCTTCTAAAATGCTAATTGTGCTTGCATAATCTTTATAGGAATCCTAGACAAGTGTATTTGGAAAAAAAATTGGTATCGAATAAATTCCTTATGTATTTCATTGTTTTATGAATTTCTTGTATTTCCTTGTTTTTTCGACCTTTTGTTTGTTTGTTTGTTGTTCTTTTTGTTGTTGTTTTTTTTTCGCAAAAATTATTGCAGAAACCATTTGGGAGCATAATAATGCTAAAATAAATTAATTTCAGCCAAGTGAAGTGAAAAATAATCAAGAATTTATGACCGCCCCCACCAGCGGGTCACGTGTGTGACCAATTGTTTGCTAATTAATAATCAAATTAAAACTTGTCATGGATTCATATTAGTGAGATGCGAGGTACATTAAATCTAGCTTTGAAGAAATATTATAATAATACCAGAGCCATGATTAAGACGGGGCATAAACTTTTTGTGTTTTCTGGTTACTTGTGTGTGACATTTAGAGGGCAATTAATTTCCAGGGTGATAATCAATTTAACAACATTATTTTGGGGGTTAGATTAAAAGGAATGAGGTAAATAATAATATAATGACAGTAATCCAAGTAAGGAAGTCAGCATATCCATTCAGTCGGGTTAAAAAATGGATATTTCATTTACCGTTTTTCCATTTAATTATCATTTATGTTAATTTATGCAAATGACATGAACAATTGCAAATCACGAAAAAACATCAGTTCATGAACTTCAGACATTGCCTATTTGAATATGCAGCTTAAAATCAAAGCAGAATTTATTTGTCCCCAAAAGGTCCTTTTCAAAGAATGGCCAATAGCCTGGTCCCTTTTTTTTAAGGCATGACCTAGTTGGTCACACCGTGACCCGTGGGTCACGTGTGGTGACCAATTTCAAAAGTTAATTAACACTAAATTATCAGCTATCATGGCTTCATATTGGTGAGATGCAAGCACATTATACTCTAGCTTTGGAGAAAAAATTGTAATAATAATAGAACCATGGTTCCGGGGGCGTTAACTTTTCGTGTTTTTGGGTCACGTGTGTGACATTTGATGGCAATTAATTTCTTTAGTTAATTATCTTAAAACAATCAATTTCAACACCATTATTTTTCATTTAAATTTAAAGAATGAAGTTAAAACAAGGGTATAATGACAATAATCAAAGTAAGGAGACCAGCATATACAATCAAGTCAGGGTCAAAACAAATGATATTTACGGTACATTTTTCATTCAATTTTTTGCCATGTTAATTATATGCAAATGAGCATGAAAAATTGTAAAATTAGATAAAAAATGCATTCATAAACTCAGAACATGCTCTACATGAATGTGCAGCTTAAAAACAAAAAGGACAAACTTTATTTTTTCCAAAAAAGGTTCACTTTTCAAAGAATCGCCCGAAAGAGGATAGAAAAGTACGGAATACGATTTTTTGTTGGCAGGTCTGCATTAATCATGAATGTCTACAGGATGAGGGTGCCGAATCTTGATCTACCGAGCCCATCTGAAATGGACAAAGGAATCCTGTGTGGCCGCCGCCTCTTTGGATAGACTGTCAGATGCCTTAATATCTTGCTATAAACATTGATGCAAATGCAAGGAAGTATGCACCAGTTGTTGGAAGTACACCAATACTACATAAGTCCACTCGTTCATATTTTTAGACTGTTGCTATCGGGAACGATTCATTCACTCACTCGATGAATCAGTAATTAGTCCTTTGACTGTTCTCGTTAAAGGGACTTGACAGCAGAAAATGAAAACGTTTTCCTAGAGCTGTGTCATCTTGTCAGTTGCAGTCCAAAGTTTTATATTTTAGCCCATGTAGCTTGCCCTGTCCCATTCTCATCTGCACACACCTCTTCAGAACAATCAAAAGACTAACTGCCTGACCGAGTGAGTGATGATGAATTGTCCTCGATAGCAACAGTCTCCAAATATATTCGAATGGACTTTAGAAGCCTTGCTATCAGTGCATCATTCTTGCTCTTGCATCAGTTCATGATAAGAATTTGAGGCCTCTGACAGTACAGGATTCCTCTGTCCCTGTCAGATGGGCTTGGTTAATGTCGGGATTCGGTGCCATAGTCTGGTTCCTTAGCAGTCCATAGATTTGTGGGTGCATGAAGAACTGTAAGTACTCCCTGACATTGTTCACTTCCATGACTATTGCAGACATAGTCAGCACAACAACCCTAGCAGTTACATGGTGTATGTACCCATATAACTTTGAATATCGTTATACTCATATAACTTTGACTATGTTACTTCTAGGAGCACTTTTCACATCTTACAGGCAGACTCATTTCTCTTTTTAGCGAAAATATACAGTATCATGCTTTATGAGGGCATAACCATTGGAAACAGAAACACATGTTAGCGAGTATATAATGGAAGCTGAATCCGCTACAAAGTGCTATGTAAAGTAAGTCAGTATCTATGTTTTTTGAAAGTGGCCAGTGCCAACACAGCAGTATCCACAGTTCGTATGGCCTGCACTTTCTGGTGCACTTTCTGTATAGCATCTATCAAAGCTTGAAAGTAGGCCTATCCGTCTCCAGCTCCTCAAGTAAATATGAGAAGAAGCTGATCAAGTCGGACTCGGCAGGAGAACCGCGCAGGACAAGAGTACTACCATCAGCTAATGGAAGACGTTATTGTCTTTCATTATAGTGGCCCGCCTATGTCGACCTTTGACCTCTTACACGGTCAGAGGTCAATTAAGGTAGAAAATTGTCTATGTAACGTGAAAGCTATTCATTGCAACAGACTTTGTACATGGAGAGTATGAAATAACCAACAGCGCAAATATCAAAATTTTCTATTTTGAGGTCAATGACCTATAGCAGTCTAGGAAGGTCAAAGGTTAAGAACCTGCAAATCAGTATCAATTGCTCTAAGAATATCAAGACAGTCTAATTTCAGCCAAAATTACAAAGTATTGTAACATAGCAATGTTTCTCCCTAGCCAAAACGTTAAACAGTCATATTCTGATATTTTAAGGTCATTGACCTTTCATTGTTCTCAGAGTTCAAATCTAAGACCCTGTTTGTAATAATTAATAATCATTGATTGCAAAATATAATGTTTGTTTCGTGCATTATCTTCATGTGATTTATTGAAAAATGATGTCAAGCATCAATATTCTGATAGTTTAAGGTCATTGACCTCTAGAGGTCATCAGAGTTCAAATCTGACGTGCCTCCCGATCTTAAAATGAAACTTATGGCATGTACTACTATTGACAGAAGTTTCATGCTTTAGTCAAAATTTGCACATTTCGCCTAAAATTTAGAGTTAAACAGCTCTACTATGTGGAAAGATCAGTGAAGATAAACCAACCGCTATACACTGAATAATGCTATGGGTTCAAAGAGGTCAAACTTGGAGGTCGCCATGAAAGTCGATCGCTACCAGTATCACATTGAGTGTAGATACGCATTGTTATTGTACACACATGACATTGTATACTATACACAACAAAAAAAGTAAGTCCCCCCCTAATCAAAATGATGTAACTTTTGAACGGGATTGTTTTGAGCAAAATAATTTGGAGGGGGGTTTTCTACACTAATTGAGTACCTTCTGTGAAAAAATGACATTGATCCCCTGAGACATGCATGAGTGATCAACGTTTAAAGCAAAAATGGACATTTTCAAAAGTCACAAGGGTCATTTTTTGGTCAGTAAAAATAACAATTTTAAAAAAAATTCTTTTTTACCTTGTGTTCAATTGTTTGGGTGGTTTTATAATCCAAAATTTGACCATCCAACACCAATCCCGACACATTGCACTATTTTTCATGGATGAGTGAGCACAATTTTAAGAATTATGTTTAGACCTCTAAAAATTGTAAAATCCAACAATTTTATTTAAAGAATTGCCATCAGATATTATCATCAACATTATTAACACATTTTGTGAGAACCCGAGCACTATTCGTCTTGTCATGGACGAGTGAGCACACTTTAAAGGTGAGTTTTGTGACTTTTGTCATGACAAATTTGCATTTAATGTGTGTTTATTCATGCATTACGTAACGGTTTTATCTCATATTCGCACATAAGTTAATCGATGAGTTTATGAACATAACTGCCAAATTTTATTGCTCAACAGCGTTTTGTTAAAAAGTTCCAGGATGTTGATTCAGGGTTTATTTTTGCCTCGAAATTGTACACAATGTCAATGGAGAGAAAATCAAAATGTCAAAAAAAATTGAAATTTGGCTTAATTTCATTGATAATTTTTGTTAATTCTATAGAGAGTTTTTTCACGAAACTTGGCACACAACTTCATGGTGGTACTAGCTAACAGGAACAAACGCTAAATTGAGAATCTGATAAGGCACGAAGTAGGGCTAAAGCTCTGAAATTTCTTCTTTTTTCCATGTTTTTTTAATATCTCGTGCTCACTGAAGCATAAAACACCGAAATTTTCGTGAAACTCAAATCGAATGAACTATCAAAGAAGGTCTGTGGCAATTATCCAAAGTAAGCAATAGAATTTTAGTCCACAAACGACAAAATGGCTTTTCACGTATTACGTGTTCATTGAAGCGTGAATCTTTGATAAAATGTCATAGCATGATTTAAAAAAATTTATTTGACATACATATAACAAAACATTGTTGATAAAATAATTTTCATCACACAAAAGAGACAATACTTACCTAACAAATTTAAAAATATTCTTTTTGTTTTTATTAAGTGTTCATTCAACCGTGAATTGATTGCTATTGTTTAAAACACTCTTCCAGATTGCAAATTCCGTCATAATCAATAGTTTTTTTAAAGTAAAAATGTGTAAAAATTGCAGGTTTTGCACATTTTACCTCATGCTCATCCAACCGTGAAATTTAATCCAAAAGTCATTTGAATTGTTAGAAATTAAGTACAACAATCCTTCTGAACACATCTTTTGTTGAAAAGTTTGAATTTGTTCCGATATTATTGAATTAAAGTTATGAAACTAACCTTGTGACTTTTGAAAAGTGACATTTTGCCTTTTGACTGTGCTCATTGAAGCATGTCTTAACGAATTTCAGTAATATTCACTAAAATGGAAGCTGATAAAATTACCTAAAAGCACATTTTACAAAATTCGCTAAATTCCTCTTGGTTAAAAAGTTATACCAATTTGATTGAGGGGGGACTTACTTTTTTGGTTGTGTATATATTAAGAAACACTTGTCTAGGGTTGCAAATACATGTACCAATACATACATGGAATTCTCCATTGTTACAATCTACAAAGTAATCTAATTTATGTCAACACAAGGATCAATCTAGAGTGTGATAGGAGAGAAATAAGGCGATTTCTACTGTACATGTATGTTACCACAACCAAGCAATTGGAATATATATTTTAAAAAATAACACAAAATCAATATCTATAGCTTTTGGATAAAACTCATTCTAGTTTTGAAAAAGTGGTGAGCAAACATGAACAATCATAGATCAAATCGCCATTTTTTAAAGTGAAGGTGTAATTTGCTTCTCTTTTTAGCTGAGAAATACTCAATTTCCTTTTGTTTCCTTACAAAGCATTTGAATGCAATAAAATTTGGATGACTGTCTAAACTTGCAGGTATAAACATAATATTTCAAAAGCAAAAGCAAATAGGTCAGAAATTTATCATCATTAAAGGGGAATCCAACCCAAGTAGAGAATCAACATTACAGGAAAGAGGAAAATGAGAGGAGCAATCTAAAAAAAGTTTCATCAAAATCGGTTATAAAATAAGAGAGTTATGGAGTTTGAAAAGTCTAGTTGTTTCTTCTATGGGTCCTCAAATTGGCATCATCGGCTTCAAAATGGCCGATCTCATGGACAACTCTCCATTCATTTTGTACACAAATTTTCAGATTTCCCCATTTCTTTCGAAAATATATCTACCTCCTTTTGAGCTCAAACATATGTTGTGTGAAATATATTTTCCCATGACATATTTGAGCTCAGAAGTAAAGAAGACAAATTTTGAAAGAAAATGGGGAAAATCTGAAAATTTGTGTACAAAATGAAATGGAGAGTTGTCCATGAGATCGGCCATTTTGAAGCCGATGATGCCAATTTGAGGATCCCCATAAAAGGAACAACTAGACTTTTCAAACTTCCATAATCTCTTATTATATAACCGATTTTGATGAAACTCTTTTTAGATTGCTCCTCTCATTTTCCTCTTTCCTGTAATGTTGATTCTTACTTAGGTTGGATTCCCCTTTAATACCAAACATTTTCTCAAAATTAGACAGATTAATAGAATTCCCACATTTCTGAGAGACAACATCTAAAAGCTCTGTCCAAATTGGAATGACCTTATCACAATTACAAAATAAATGCACCATAGTTTCATCTTTTCTATCACACAGAGAACAATTTGGGGAATCTCTTCTTTTAATCTTATGAAGGAACTCATTTAATGCAATAGCTTTGTGAAAAGCTTAAAATAAAATGATCTAAGTTTTGTGTCAATAGAGCAGAAAAAATTAACATTATGAATTTTCTCCCAGTCCAAATTTGCAGGGACAGGAATATTATCACACCAATACAAATATCTCTTGTCTGGTACATGGGAGCCTAGAAGAATATTATATACACTCCTTGGAACTTTCTTTGTGTAACAAGCTTATGAACAATGGTTTCATGTACACCAATAATATCAACATCAAATTATTAATCCAATTTCAGGTATGCTTTTTATTAAGAAGTTAAATTTTTTTTCTGTCACTTGAAAGAATGCCAAAATCCAAAACTAATTCTTCAAAGAGTTTATGGCCTGGTAATGGGGGGTTGAAAAGTCAGATACAGTAATAATATTTTTATCAACCAGGATTCATAAAATAAATATGATTTAGATTTGGAACGAATAAACTATTGAACCAAAGACACTGACAAGCACTTAGATCTGAAAATTTATGACCATAAAATTCTACAGTAGCTGCTTCTCTATATAAATACCATGCACGAAGAGACTCAGCAAGTTGAACGTTGCCCAGTGATTTAAGTACATTTTCTGGGGCAAAAGAAATTCCACAAAAGGGAAACGTCAGCATTGAATTTTACTAAAAATGATAATTCAATAGATTTCCATGGGGCAATGAAGTTTACATCAAGAAGATTTTTCACCCAGACCAATTTTTGGGCATTAGCAAAGGTAAGAGGATCAATCATTTTTAAACCACCCTGCAAGTACTGATTGCACATAACTTGTCTCTTGACTCATCTCTCCCTCCATTCCAGATAAATTGAAAAAAATATTCATATAAATTCTTATAGAAAAAATGTGGGATTCTTAACAAAGCACAGAGAAAGAAATATTAATTGTGGTAATACCAATGATTTTATAACACACACTTTGCCAATGAGAGAAAGGTTTTCTCATACGCCAGCAATTTATGGTTTGCTCAATTTTTCTTAATTTAACTTTGAAGTTTAAATCAAAGATCTGTTGGACATTTAGGGAAAAAGTGTAACTCCTAAGCATTTGAATTCAGATTTTCCCAAGTTAGACCAAGATTGGTGATGGAAAATCAAGACACCCCTTTTTGAACCAATCATATAGCCCTGTTGTACTAAAATTTAATTTGCATCCAGAGACTACGACCAAATCTTGATAAAGTTTTTAAACAAATTGGAGAACGAAGTGTCAGATCCATCAGTGAAACAACAGAGTCATCAGCAAATAGTGAGATTTTAGCCTCTTCATTTAAAAAAGGAATACCTTTAATTAAATTATTTTGACGAACAGAAAGTGCCATTATTTCAATAACAAAAAGAAAGAGATAGGGGATATTGGGCAGCCTTGAAAATATTCCTCTTTTCATGGAAATACCTTCAGATAAAATCCATTATTAATAATATAGCTCTGACGAGACGAGTACAAAGTTTTGATGGATGATATGTATAATTTGTAGAACTGAAGTTTGAGTTCGCAAACTATTATAGTTCAGAATTATCAAATGTTGCAAATATTAATTGATGAGTTTTAAATCTTTGGATTAATTTGAACTGAAGTTGTTTACATAATTGTGTATAAACATGCCAAAAAATATTGCATGATAGAAAACAAAACAAACACACAATCTCAAAAGATAATCAAAATACTGTTAGAGATGTTTGACATTCAGTCAGATGGTCGTATAGATTTTTAAAACAAACCGTTTGTTTGATTTATTAGAAGAAAGGGGTTTGTAATGTGATGTCACATTAATATGCTATTAAGGAACTATATTTCATATCTGTATGATACCTCTTGTTGCTATGGTGTGCTTTGGCCAGAGTTCCTAGTTGCTAATTAAAAGCATATATTAACGTGCATTGAGTTCTACTAAATCATGGATTTAGTGTCGTCATTTCGAGTACCAAGTATACCATAACATTTCAATAACTTGACCCATATCTAAGTAAGATATGAATAATAATATAATTTGGGCCTCCCTCTTGACAGCCTTGACTTGTAATTTTTGCGCACTTTGGTAAATGTTTACTTTTTAACCAGTTGACTGCGGACCACGTAATATGACTGCTATGTCCTGTTGTCATTGTGCATACCCTAGTGTACAGACAGAACCTCGATAACTATGTATAGAGTGTAGACAAGAGATGGCGCTATTCCACAAAAAAAAAATATTCAGGCTTTTGCTTTGATTTATAGCTAGAGACCCGGGGGGGGGGGGGGTCACACACGTCTTATTACTGCCAGAGAGCAAGAGATATTCATTTGACCCAACCCTTTCGGAAAATATGTAGCTTTGAACAGCTGATAGGCAAAAAGGTGTAGGCATGATTCAAAATTTAACACGGGTGATAGGAAGGGCAATCATTAAGCTCCACATGCAAAAACTGGGAAGAGATTAACGTTAAGGCTTGGCACTGTATCAGAAGCGCAAGTTTTGACACCGAATTCTAGCTTTTGACTGTCATGTTTCGGCATGAGGAGGCGCTATATCGATTCATTTTTTAAATGAGCTGATACGTACGTGATGGATCGAGCATGCATCGAGGAGGATTACATTTTCCTTCCATCGGTTCCGAGGCCGCCGAGGGACCACATCTTGAGTGAATTTGAGTCTGATTGTATTCAATTTTATCAAACTTAAAAATAAACACGAAATCTCTATACGTCAGATGCGCATCTCACGGCGTCATAGTTCAGAATGGCGACTTTCATTAAACTTGAGTCACGTACGTTCCTCCTTGGATCTTGGCGTGCGCAGCCATATTGTGCGGTGGTCACATGTTTGGATTTCCATGGTCACATCACGTCAATAAAAAATGAAATGAAAATAATCAAACTGAAACTAATATATCTATTATATTATAAAATATATAATATTATGCAAAATATAAATGAAATTAAATAATAATAATTTAATAATCTAATATATAATAATATAATAATAAACTATTATAATAGGTAATAGTATAAATTATAAATAATGAAAAATAATTATATATAATTAATCTTTCAATAAAAGTATTAATAATATTATAATTTAATAATAAATATATTATATTAAATCTATTATAAATAATAAATAATTCAAAATAGAAATTATAATAAAAAAGTAAATAAATATAAAAATAAATAATAAAAAAATAATAATAAAAATATAATATATATAACGAAATATAATAATTAATAATAAATTGAAATAATATAATAATAATTAGATAATAATAAATAAAAAAATTAAATATATAAAAATTAAGATAACTATATAACGATATATAAATTTATAAAGAAATATATAAAAATACGAAAATCAATATTAATAGATAATTAAATATAATTAAATAACTAATTAAATTAAAAATATAAAAATAATATAAAAATCAATATATATATAATATATAAAAAATAAATAGATAATACTAATATTAGATAATAATTATCATAAACCTAATATATGATAACATAATATAATATAAAATTTAAATATATTAAATCATTAAAAAATTAATTATTAAAATATAAAACTATTTACAATAATAAACCAGATTCAAAATATAATTAAAATAATATAAATTAAAACAATATAAAAATAATTAATATAAATAATATCAGTAAGTAAGATAAACAAATTAAATTATAAATAAATATTTATAAACATAAAAACAAATAATTATATATAAAAGTAAAATAATATAACTAATAATATATAATTAAATAGAAAATAAATTAAATATAATTATATATATAAAATAAATTAAAGAACAATAATTATTAGAAGAATAATTAATATTTATATAATTTAAGTGTGTGTTTGATATTAAAACATAATTATTTATATAACTTATATTAAAAAATCTTAATAAATATTTATATAAATAAATATAATAAAAAAATAATATATAATATAATAAAAAAATAAATTATACATGATAAATAAAATATAATAACTGAAATAATAAAATAAAAACTATATAATAAAAATAAATTAATTAAATAATAAAATGAAAACATATAATAAATAGGAAATATACAAAATAATAATTTATTTATATATTAATAAAAGTCTATCATGAAAAAAAAAGTTAAAAATATCAAAATTATATAATATATTTATAATAAATCATATAATAAAATAAGTAAAATATAATAAGATAAATATAATGAATATTATATTAAAAATATAATGAATTTAATAAAAGATAATAGAATATAATAATATAAAATAAATAAAATATAAAATATTAAATGATAAATAAGGAAAATATAAATTAAGTAAAAGTCAAGTAACTAATATAAATGAAATAAAATAATATTATTAATAGTAAAAAAATGATTTTGTTTTTTTATTAAATAATAATAATAACTATAATAAAGTAGTAATAATAAATCAACTAATAAAAATAACAATAAAAATAGGTAAGAAAAAAATTAAAAAACCTAATATATAAATAAGTATAATATATAAAACAAACTAATAAATAAAAATATAATTCATTAATAAAAAATAAATTATATAAACAATAAATATCACATATAATACAATAATGTATAATATAAATAATATAATAATTATCAAACTAAAATACTAACTTATATATTAAATATCAATATAAATAATAAAGATAAACAAGTATAAAATAAATATAATACGAAATAAGTTATATAATCATACTAATTATATAAAAGAATATAATAATATAATAAATAAAGTTACAAAACAAAAGATAATATAAAGATAAAAAGTAATAATAATATAAATTATAAATTTAATATATATATAATAAATATATATATAATAATAACTAAAATATAGCAGTAAAAATAAATATATAATAAATAGTAAAAAAAAAAAAATCAAAGAGCTAATACTAAATATATAAAAAAATATTAAAAAAAGGTAATAAAAGATATATAACTAAATAAATAAAAAAATATAAAATATAAAAAATAAAATAAATAAAATAGTGATTAAATATATATAAAACCCAATAAAATCATATATATAAACTAACAATAAATAATATAAAATACTAAAAGAAATATAATATAATATATTACATATATATAATAATAAAGATAAAGAATATGCAAAATCTTTTTCTTATTTAAAAAAATATAAAATAAATACTATAGATAATATAAATAAATATAAGATAATTAAAAAATTACAAAAATATTAATAAATATATATAAATAAAATATATATATAACTATTTAAATAAAATAAACCATATATATAAAAATAAATATAATAAATAAAGATAAATAAAATTAATATATAATAACTTAACCTAATAGAGATATAATAAAATATGTTATAAAAGTAATAAAGATATGAAATTAAAAAATTTAAAAATAAATATACCTAAATAGTAAAAAATAATTAAAAACTAAATATAATAAATATTTAAAATATCAAGAAATAATAATAAAATAATATAAGGATAATCATATAAAATTAATTATATTAATTGAAATATATAAATATAAAAAAAAAAGTAATTAATAAAAATAATATTAGAAATTAATAAAAATAGTAATATTATATAATAAAAAATATAAAGAAATTAAATATAATATAAATAAAATATAAATAATATTAAAAAAAATAAAATAATAATATACTATATATAAAATATAATAAATAAAATAAGTAACATACTGATATGAAAAACAAACGCCATCTTCATCTACGACAAAAAGAAACTCAAAATCCTTAACGAAAACTAACCAAGAATGTATTCAATCCAAAATTATAAACATATTTTTATAAAAGCATATACCCAAAACCACTACTTATTTTCTCTCTTCTGCCCCCCTCCCCCCTCGAGCCCTAGCCCACACTTTGGAAAAAAATAAACTCCCGCCCTCCTGGGTATATTGCATTTTTGTGAGATTTTTTTTTAAACTCAAACCTATAACCCAACTATAAGTCTGAAGCTATAAATCACAACATAATCATAAATACCTGACGTCAGAGCAAGGAAACACAATACAAAGCAAAAATTTATAATATCAGCACCTCCTTATTAACAATAATCACATATGCATTCATAAAAATCAAAACTAAAAATAAAAAAACAACACTAGATCAAGACAGGACCTGTAAAACGAAACAAGATAAAAAGAATTAGCTCCCATTAAATTAATAACAAGAAATATAAAAGGAAGTAACAAAAACAGTAGAATTTATCACACACATTAGCATAAACCTGAATAAACATGAAAAGCAGATACATCAAAACACATATCAATAATTAAAACATAAGAACAATCCCACGTCTGATCTCATTGCACATACAGCGCCAACGTTAATTCGCGGCAAATACAGTCCTCCAATTAGAAGAACTCCGCTTACGCCAATTTGAGAAAAACAAGGATATAATTTCAGCCCTATAATTAAACGTAAAAAAATTTTAGATGTACGCAGAATACCACACACCCAATCATGAACACTCATGATTCCATTCGATGCGCAGTCAATTTTTAACCGCAACACAAGCTTAGATCGCGCCAAATCTTATGCGCCCTGCGGACCTGTCTACACACAAAACCATTCATGAACACGTATACCGTGATAATTGCGTCCAATCAAAATACGCCAAAGCGGTGCAAACTGCGTAACAAGTCCATAACCATTAAAGAGCCACTAACTACAGTCAATGAGCCAAAACACTACACCTAATACCAATCCACCCCAGTCACGGGTAATGGAAAAAGTAAACCAAGCGCCACCCCAAAGAAAAAAAACAGATAATGCGACAACGCTTAACAAAAGAAAAGATCACAAAGAGGAAGTTCTGAAACAAGAATACAACAAAATAACAATAAGCAAAAACTAGCTGTCAAAGGTTAAAAGTAGAAAAAAAAAGCACACCAGAAGAAATAAAAAAGTACAAAATAAAACAACACAAAAGCAAAACTGCGAGAAAAGTAACCAAAACGTGAGTCAATAAAGTGCGCACAAATTGGCAGACACAAAAAAACTAACGCTAACCCACAGCCACAACGCACCCAGAAAAACCACCAATAAAGAAAGAACTCCACCAACTTTAAAAGCACAAGTGGCGAAAACCAAACGCATCTCTGCTCGAAAACCACCGAAGGATAAGGCAACCTACCGCCACAAACAAAAAAAAAGAACTATAGCAACAAACCAAAAGACAAAAGTAAAAATAAAAAAGCCAGACCCAGATAAACAAGAACCTAATAAAGAATCGAAAGCAAATCGAGTGGATAACCGAAACACATCAAGAGATAATTAACAGCTACAACTACGCCAAATGGAAAAATATAAATATAAATTAAAATATAAAAATTATTATAAAAATTTAATAATAAAGAATAAATAAAAATATAGAAAAATATATAACAATAACTAATAATACTATAGCTATAATAATGTGTAATAATACAAATAAGAATATTGTATAATTTAATATAAACTAGTAAATAAATATAAAAAAAAATGAAATAAATAATAAAAAAAATAATAAATATTAAATAAATAATACTATAATAATTATAACAAATAAATAAACATCAATTCTAAAAAAAATGACACGAAACATCAAAAAAACAAATATATTTAGCCGAAACAACCATACCCACAACATCATCCATTCACCAAACTCTAATTACCACCAAACGAAATTACTTAAACAATAACTAAAATAAATAACTAAATAATAATATTAATATACTACACATAATCAACTTCCCAATATAACCCAAATAATTAGTAACAATCAAAAAAAAATTGAAAAATCCATTTAATAAACCACAATATCGATTTCATAACCAATCTAAAGCATAACCGGCATTATGCCTACAGTACATATAAAAACCCAGGAAAAAACAAAAATATTAAAAACCCCAACAAAATACACAAATCGCCTATTATATAAACGGACACTACAAAAGTTACATAAGCTATTCATTCTATACCAAAAATATTTCAAACACAATTATAATCACTTAAAATAAAAAATTTATCAAAAAAACTCAATCACGCCACTTTCAATTCAACAATCATTTTCTAATCTTCATACTTCTCATCCCCAAAAACCGCCATCACAACACTAAAACCTGAAATACTCCCCTTGACCCATTCCCACCGCTCAACCCAAAATATCAATCACAAAATTCAAAACACACATTCCCCAATCCATATATTCCTCAACACACATGTCCATAAATCACTCAACCTACAACCGCCACGCCATGCCAGTTGCTTATAAATAGAATAAACAACAAGACATATATCATCAAAATATTAATTATATATTATTAAAATAATAATAAAAAATTAAAATATAATATATTAAACTATAACTATAAATAATCAAATAAATAAATTATATTACTTTTTAATAATTAACTATCTAAATAAATTATGCAAAACAACCATCTTCCAAACTCAAATCTACACATCTATCCCAAAATTATAAAATGCTGACTAAACTTCTTAACAAATACATTATGTATCAGAATCAACCTTACCAACATCAAACTTTTCTGTAACTCAAAAGACCATCTTCATACTAATAATTTAAAAAATCAAACACCGTATGAATAAAAATTCTAATATAACACGAATGTACATAAAATAAACACCCCAAATTCTATAACCTTCTTAAAATCACAATTTTCATTGGCCCAAATTCATTCAATAATATTCTATTAGAATAACACACACACCCACATGGGGTTTCACCATCCAATAAATTACGCGAAATGCAAACTACTGCCCTCTAATATTATCAATTAAAAATTGCATAACATAAATCCAACACGCTTCAACTGCTATGTGCCTTTGGTTAATAAACCGTACCGCGTATTTAAAAAGTAATACAATAAAACAATAATCCATCAATTTAATAAAGAGTTAAAAAAAATAAATCTATCATGACCAAATTACATCAAAAAACAAATATTAAAAAAAATATCCTAAAAAAATATCAAAACCAAAAAACAAGGAACTCCCCAATAAGATGCGAAATCAATTATAAAAACAAAACTAGGCAGAATTACAAAACATTTTCACAACCTAATCTTGCAAAATTTATGTAAAATTGAATACTATATAATAACAACTCATCAAAAATTAATACAAAAAATTCCCAATTACCAGAAATGATACAGAACAAAGCATTACTCATTCTCATATAATTTCTTCTGAAATTATATATTCACAATAAACACGCAATTAATTCCTTTCAATTTATACCCAAAATAACTTATAGTCTACAAAAATTTCGATAAATCTCAAATGTCTAAAAAATATCACTAAAAAAAATATAATAAATAAATAGAAAAACCATTTAATCAAGACATCTCATAGCGAAATCAGAAAAACCTCGATCTTCAATTAAATATAACACCTAAGGATAAAGATTTTTCGTTTTTTTTCAGAACATTATACCCGGACTTGCCTAATAATTGCAATTTTAACAAAAAAACACTGGTATACGCCGATAGTAAAATGAAGTTTTCAAAATGTCACAGTAAGTACAGCAACCAAACGCTAACACACAGATACTCTTAATATATGGATATACCATACTTTACCTCCCAATAATTATTACAACAAAATTAATCATTTAAAATTTAACTATCCTGATAACTTTATTCATCCAAAATAAACACTCTAAACATCAAACACATTCAATCTCTTATCCTCCCAAAAACCACACTAACACAATCCTTAGAAGAATTAAAAAATCCCCCAAATCAAATAACTCTACACCAATCCCAAATCAAACAATCAATCCATTAACCAAACAATCCCCACAATCAATTCCAAAACACCAACAATCCACAACGCCAAAAGTCAACGCCAAAAACACATCCCAAACTCCAACCCAACCAATAAAAATTAAAACAACCAACAAAAACAATAAAACCAAATCACCCCAAAGCATCCATAACAACTAATGCAAACACCAAAAAAACAACAAACAACCCAAAAAAAAAATAATACAAATATAAAAAACACCAAAAACTAAACACTATAACAAACACCAATAATAAAAGCAACAGACCTACAAAACTCACAAATTACCAAAAACCGCAATAACCAAATATGCTCACCTCCAAAAGCAAACAAAAGCCAAATACCATCCTACATAAAACCACCAAAACAAACACCACAAAAATAAAAATAAAAAAACACTAAACCAAATCTCAAAATATAACAAAGAAAATAAAACATAAACCATCAAAAAACAAACCCCCAAAATAACAAACAAAACAACCAACATAAAAAACTAAACATCAACAAGCAACCAATAAAAATTAATTAACCATCAAAAAGATAAAATATAAAAAAAGTCATAAAATAAAATACTAAACAATAGCAAACCACAATTATATAAAAAGACACACATAACCCAATAAAACCAACCAAAAAAAACCACAAACAAAATTCCAAATAAAAACCAAATCAGCACTAAACATTAAACACCAAACAGATAAACCACGATAACCAAAAAAAAACCCAAAAAATAATCTATGAAAACCAAACCACAACACCAAATAACAAAATTATTACATAGATCAAAGTTACTCACAAAAAAAAAATAAAAATCAAAATCACAACACCAAACCAAACTATAACACACAAAAATAAATAATAACCAACCTCACCAAAACAAAAAAATAACAAAAAATAAACCAAATCATAAACTCAACACGACACATCAACACAACACACACCCACGTCCCCCCAAAAACAGCACAAAACATCAAACATATCACCCACCACCCACCCAACACCAAATACACTAACCCAATCAAAACCACCTACATTACTAACAGAAAAACACCATTCCTAAAACCCACTCAATCCAATTTACACAAAAACCACCACCCTACAACCCAACCACAAAACTACAAACACAAAATCACAAAATCACAAAAACCTAAATACTAACAACAAAAACCACCAAAAAATAAGATTCAAAAATCACCTAATCAAATAAAACAACACCAAAAACATAATAAACCAAAACAACACTCAACACATCAAAATCCAAACACACACACCAACATAACCTAATAAAAACCAAAAACAAAAAACAACAAATCACAAAAAATACACTATCATAAGTAATAAAATGAATATATATCTAAAGATAAAAAATAACAAAACAAAACCAAACACACTACCACTCGATTAAAAACCGATCACAAAATAAATACCCTAGCAATAATAGTAAAAAACACAACAAATGTGAGGGCGCAAAAATTTATATCAAATATAGAACAAAAAGAAAAACCACCCAACATATAAAAAAAACCAAAATAAAAAACATAAAATCAACAACTAAAGCACAACATCAAACATTATCACAATACCTAAATAAAAAATTACACAACAAAAAAAACAAAATAGAAAACTAACATACAAACAAACAAACATACCAACTCAATATACAACAATAAACAAACACCAATACAGCCATAAAAACAATAAAATAAAAAAAAAAATATATATAAAAATATAATAAATTAAATAAAAAATTAATAAAAAAAATATATAAAAGTATAATAAAAAATAATATAAAATAAAATTAAAAATAATATATTATAAAAATATATAAAAATAATAATATAACAAAACAAAAATAAAAAAAATAATAAAATAAAAATATAAAATATTAATATACACTTATAAAAAATATTAAAAAAAATAAATATTATTAAAAAGTAAAAAATAAACATATAATAAATATAAATAAAAATAATAAAAATAATAAAAAAATTTTATAAAATAACAATATAAATATATAAAATAATTAAAATAAAAAATCATTAGAATATAAAATTTATAAATAAATAAAAATAAAAAAATAAATAAAAAATATATTATATATAAATAATAATAAAAATATAAATAAATTAATATAAATAAATAATAAATAATAAAAAAAATATTCATATATAAAAAATTAAATAAATAAATATAAAATACAAATTAATATATAAATAAAAGTAAAAAAAATAATATATATATAATAATTGAAATAAAAAATAATATAATATATAAAAAGAATTATAAAATATAATTAAAAATTAATAAATATATTAATAAAATTATATAGAGAAATAAAAATAATAATATAATATAAAAATACTTAATAATAAAATAATAAATAATTATATAATATATAATATAAAAATAAAAAAAAATATAAATAATATAATAAATAAACTATAAAAATAAAATAAAAAATTCCTAAACATAAATAATAAATTAAAAAATATAAATAATTAAAAATAAATCATAAATATATATAAAAATATATAAAAATTAAATAAATAAAATAATAAATATACAAAAAATATAAAAAAAAAATTAAATAAAAATAAAAATAATAAAATAATATATATAATTAAAATAAAATAAATAATATTAAATTATAATTATATAATAATAAAATAAAATAAAAATATAATATAAAACTAATATTAAAAAATATATAAAATAAAAGTAAATAATAATATTTATAAAAATATGGTGAATAATAATAAAATATATAATATAAATAAAAAAATAATCATATAAATAATTAAAAATAATAAATAATAAAATATTATTATTATAAAATTAAAATAATATAAAAAAAAATTAATATAAATAATTATTAAAATAAATAATAATATATTATATTACAAAAATAAAATAAAAAATCATTAAAAAAAAAATAAATAAATTAATAAATAAAAAAAATAACAAAGTTAATAAAATTAATAAATATATAATATAAAAAATAAATAATAAAAAGTAATAAACAATATAATATATAAAAAATAAATAAAGAATAAATAAAATACAAAAAACTAATATAATAAATAAATATTAATAAAATAAAAAATAAAAAACGAATAAATAAAAATAAATAATAAAAAAAATAAATATAAAAATTAAAATCAAAATAAATTAAAAATAAAATAAAAAAACAAAAAATATAAAATAAAAAAAAATACATAATAATTAAATTAACTAATATATAAAAAAAAATAATAATAAAATAAAATATTAATATAAAATATACCAAAAAAAAAAAAAAAAAAATAAATAATAACTATAAAATATAATAAATATATATAAATATAAAATAACTAAAATAAAAAAAAATAATAAATGATAAAAAATATAATATAAATAATAAAAATATAATAATAATAATAATAATATATATATAATATAAAAAATAATAAATATACAAATAAAAAAAATATATATTAATAAAATTTTAAATTAAAATATAATAATATATAATAATAGATATAAATAATAAAAAAAAAAAATAAAATATAAAATAATAAAAATAATTCAATAAAAAAATATAAAAATTAAAATATAATAATATATAATATATATAAATAAACATAAAAACTATAATTAAAAAATAAATATTAAACAAAACTAATAAATAAATATATAAATAAAAGAAAATATAAATTAAAAATTAAATATAATTATAAAAAAAATCTTAATATATGAATTTAATTACAGTTACAATGAACAGATATACACTTATAATATCTAATATAAGAATATATAAATTAATATAATATTACTGAATAACATTCTGGAATTCACTTGGTGAAACCCACGTGAATTATTAACCAAACACCGGAAGGGACTGGAGAAAACTTGGTCCGGGATGCGCCGGCGAATAGCCTTCAACGCGCGCTGACATTTTTCTCTGCTAAGTTTCATACAATATATAATTAAGTTTCTTTCCTGTTTACTGCAGATTAAATCCAACGAACACATAGATGCATACATATTCCACAGCTTCCAAAATTTATGAATTTCGATTATTATATATCAAACATTAATAAATCCAGAATGAAACGTCACGTTGACATAATTGAGTGAAAAATGTACTTGTACGAATACTATGGTACTACATTTATTTGTAAAAAAAGAGAAGATTTACCTGATTTTCAAAGGGGCGTCCACAGTCAAAAAAAATTCCTCCTACTAACAACAACATATTAACAAATCGGTTAGGAGCGCATCGTTTCAGTTTACCTTCTACATTAACATTTTCATTTTTTTGTCAAACTATCAAAAAGGGGAATGTAGGGATATGATAATTTAAAAAATTATAGGTGTTATAAAAGCACATATAATTACTATTAGTTGGTTAGTAAAAAATAAATCGTCATTTTGTAGCACTCTTAAAGGACCGATAGAAAACCGAAATCAAGGCTACGCGAAAAGTTATAAAGTGTGGTGTATTAGTATATTTCAAAACACCAATATCCCAAAGTAGACGGTTGATATATTCACAACGGTGTCGCTTTTGCGTATTTCTCTGGGATTTTTTTCTCTTTTGTCTTCGGTGTGTCGATTTTGTGCATGAAAAAAAACTACGAACATAAATGACTAGAACGGAACCTCTACCTCGCCCACAAGATGACACAATTAACCGTCGATACTCACAACACAACTTGCATCTTATCTACGGACTTCTCATTGTGTTATGCGTGCGAGGATTGTGAAAACGTTTCACATAAGAC
>CALNVZ010001597.1:20640-30923 GCA_940671915.1 Paracentrotus lividus
TCCCCTATGATTGGTATGCGACCTTCTTGGAGGCTGATATTATTCTTTTTAAAACAAATAAGGGGAAAGTATAGCGGAAAGATAGAGAGAAAAAGGGACAGGTAATGAAATCTATGGTGGACTGCTGGCATGGTATCGAAACATTTTTATATGTAGTTATAAAAACATAACATTCTTTCTTTATTTTAATATACATTTTCAAAAAAGAAAAAAAAAATGGGCGTGGGTCGGGTGAAAATCGTTTTTTTTTTAAATGTTGGTATTAAATTTGTATAGGTAACAATCCAAATAAAATAGAATTATGTGCCTAACCCCCTGTACTGCTACGGGCACTGCTGCTAGTATGACATTATTCCGATAAGCTGTTTTGGTATCATTTATAAAACTTGACTGCTTGGGGGAGACAGTTGTTTATATAGAGGGACCTCACAATCTCCCGATATTACCCCAAGCTGACTGAATGGACAAGCCTGTCCGCCCCACTACCACCCTATTAGAAGATGCTGGATCCGCCCCTGAATTCATAATGTTTGGCCATGGATAAATAGCTGATCATATCTGTTATTGGTCTGGTTTGAAAAGAAATAACTATCGATATTTTAATTTAAAATGAAACATGATATCATTACAATAACTTCAATTAATTCCGTCGCCGGTGAACATTGATAATGAAGAACTTTTCGTAGTAGCTGAAATTTACGTTCGCGATGAGGTCATGGACATGTTTTTTTTTTTGTTGTTTTGTTTTGTTTTTTGTTTTTTGTGGTAATAACAAGCTATTATTAAACAGACATGTTGCCATCACATCTGCTGATTATACGTCTCATGGCTATCAATGTATAATGAAAACTAAATTGAATGATTATTCTCATTTTGTTGCCTAAATCCGCGATTGTTTCTAAATAGCAATACGAGAACGAACAGGTGTCCTATAATACTTTGCCTTTTAACACAGTAATCAGCACTATTTCCGTAATAATTAACTTATAGGCTTATTAGCAATATAACAAGAATGTCGTTCATATAAATATGAGCTAAATTTAATACAGTACATTGATAAGAGAAACCGAATGCAACTTTGACGTAAACTTGTCCTATTGATATCAATATTCAATGACGGAATGAGACTGTTAGTACAAAATCCATTTCGTGTACGGAATTGCGATAAGTAGCACTCGAAATTCATTTCGTAATGCACGGAAAGAAATTCGTGTACGAAATTACATTTCTGCATGACGAAATCTTTTTCGTATAGCGGAAAACGTATTACGTATACCAAATTACAATTTCGTCTTGACGAAATGAGTGGTACGAAATTTATTTCAATGAAAGCACATTTTATACCTTTCTCTCTGTGAATAGGTGTTTGGGTGTAGCCGTGTCGACGAGGACCCCACCAATGAGGCTCTTTGGGCACGTCAATGACATCAGGATGGGCGACGATCTTATCCCAGACATCGGTTGTTCCACACTTATACATACCAATGATATAGAAGTAAGGGAGGCAATTGAGGTCTCTTTCACCCCGCACCCAACACGGATTCTTGAAGTTGTCGAGAAAGTGTAGCGGAATCTTCTGAAAGAGCTAATTTTAAGTCAAATAACATTAAATCTGAAATGTTAAAGACATTAATCAATTGTATATAACATTATTACAGGCCCGTAACTAGGATTTTTACGGGGGGGTTCGGCATCTGAAAAAGTGGACCTTTTTCAAGGATTTTTCTTTCGAGCGCGAAGCGCGAGAAGAAAATTTGAGTTAAACTTTGAGTATTATATGCATTATCATGATTATAGACTATTCAGGAGCTAAAAACTGGGGTTAATTGTACATTACAGTCTCTACTTATAGTATCCGCGAGCGCGAAGCGCGAGCTGAAAATTGTAAGAATCTTAATGGCTTTTCTTTTTTATTGTTCTTTGAGTAATGAATATATAGGAATGCGAGCGAGAAGCGCGAGCTCAAAATTTTGAGAACATAATTGGAGTTAATTGTGCAATATAGAGCATATTTATTCGCGAGCTGAAAGTTTTGAGCTAAAAATCGTGCCTTATGGACTCTTTCTAGGCTCATTAATAATCTTTGCTATGAATATGTTGTGGGCTGCAAGCACCTATCTAGGCCTCCTCCAATCTAGCCCAAACACAATTACAACAATTCTTTTGACAAGGTTTGTCTCCAGCAGAGAGCACTGGGTCCAACCCCTTTTTAAAATACTTATTGTTTGTTAATTTTACAGTTCGAGGTCGCATAGTGACCGAGCAGGAAAATTTGGGGTTTTAAAAGACATATGAAGTAAAGAAAGGAGCATTTTTTAATATTGTAAGTGATACTTTTTGAGAAATATTATTTTCCATGGGACTTTTAAAGAGTATGAAAGGCTTCTTTTTAATATAAAAAGGGCATTTTTAGCTAAGAAAAGGGGCACTTTTAGAGTGCATTAAAAAAAAATGGGGGCACTATGTTCCATCGCCTCTGTTAGACCCCAATATCCTCAAGCGCGAAGCGCGAGTAAAAAAACTTTGAGCTCAAAATTTTAGTTTATTGTGCAATATAGACCCTATTTAGTATCCGCGAGCGCGAAGTGCGAGCCGAAAATTAGGGGTTTTTAAAGACATATGGAGCAACAAGAGGCTCTTTTTAGTATTAAAAGTGCCCCCTTTTTAAACATAAATTTTCCACGGGACTTTTCAAAACTCTGAAAGGCTTCTTTTTAGTATAAAGATGACACTTTTTTAAGCTTAGAAAAGGGACACTTTTTGGTCATGAATAAGGGCACTTTTATAGGGGATGCCCGCCCCCCCCCCGGTTCCACCGCTTCTGCCACTAGGCCTTATTTCTGTTATATCATTTCCTAACATTGAAGATAACAAAAATACAAAAATAGAACACAAATGCAAACGAAAACATTCCTGCGAAATGGTTTAAATGTAATTCCTGCGTAATTTGTTCTGAAAAACATGATTATCATCTCCAAAATAAAAAAGTTTGCGAGCGCGAAGCGCTGAGCGGAAAGATTTTACATGTAGGGGGACTGAAAGCAAAGTGTTTTAATCTTCCTTTCTTGTATTTCTATTTAAGTATCTGCTGCATATCTGTCAAAAAGTGGAGTTTATTTTTTTTTTTTTTTTTTTTTTTTGTTCAAGCGGACCCTGCTCGCCTGCGGGGGGGGGGTTCGTTCGAACCCCCGAACCCCCCCTGTTACGGGCCGTTATTTCAGAATCGAAAAAAAAATGAAAAAAAATAAATACGATTAGATCCCTTATTCAGGAAAGAAAATAATAACTGTTGTTCACAGAATGCACTAATCACCCTTATAGCAGATTGCCATTGCGAGTATTAATAAGATTATTTTGAGCCTTTTTTTTTTTTTTAGGATTTGGCGATTGTATTTTTTTTAAGACTGGTCATTTGGAGATTGAAAATGTCGTAAAAATATTGCTCTGATCTTTGGACGTATGGAACTTAATTATCATGGCTATTGATCCCACAATTGATTTTATCCCAGTTGGGATTGATTTTAGCCGTTATTAGTGAATCACCCCAAGAAGGACTATGATCTATTTGAGCACCAGCAGTGTCGATGCATGTGCACTTACCTCTGGTGCCGATTTGACAAGCTCCTTTGTGGCACCAGACATCTTGGACCATTTACAGGCAAGGTCCTGGCAGTTTCCTTGATCATCATAGGAGAAAAGTCTTGAATGGTTAAAGGAATCAACCTTATGGTATGTCACAGTGTAATCCACTTCTGCCTTTTGTGGCGGTGTTTCTTTAAAGTTCGAGTCCGTTGACAGTGTGTATGGATATGTATTGTTATCCATTAAGGGTCGAGTGTTAAGTAGAGCAGTTTCTTCGAAACCTTTCATGACTACTTGAACACGTTCTCCGCTCCATATTGCAGGTATGGCATCAACTCTCTGAAGAAAGTGATAAGCTGACCATCTGTTGACGCCATTTGATGAAGATAGCCTATATAGGCCTACAGGTGTTCCAAACACGATCATCACAACTGCTACATAAGTACATCGTTGTATCTAGTGTGGTACAAGAAAAATTACGAATTAGAGACCATTTTCTTGAAGATAAGGCATGTATGCATCATTCATGTTTTGTTTTGTTTGTTTGTTGTTGTTTTTTTTTTTCAAGGGGGGGGGGGGGGGGGGGGGGGTAACAGTCTCCATAGGTTAATTAGACCTCAAGATCTTCACAATTTTGTCTAGATCGGGAGGGGATATACAACCGGTCCCATTTCTTTATTCTTTTCTTACGTTCAAAACTTTTTGGCTTGACATTTTGTGACTGATCGAGCACCTCTCAGGGCCCAAGTCATTAAATTCAGTTGCATTGATGTACAAGGTATAAGTCATGGGATATTCACTTGCTGCTAATTGTAACGTATCCCATTGTGAATTTCAACAAGGGTACATGGTGTAAGTTGGTTTTCCTTTTCATCGCTCCTTATATCTATCTCTACTGTGACTTGATTAAGCCCTCTTTTGTTATCTCTTTTTTTTTCATTGTAAATGCAATCTAAGGGTGGTGTCTCACTTTGCGGAGACGATTCTAGGACAATTACACCCTGGACAATCACCCCCGGACAACTACCCCAGGACAATTACCCTCGAGGACAATTACCCCCGAGGACAATTCACCCCGGATAATTACCCCCGGATAATTACCCCCCGGACAATTATCCCCAAGGACAATTACACCCGGACAATTAATCCCGGACAATTACCCCCAAGGACAATTACCCCCAAGGACAATTACCCCCGGATAATTACCCCCGGACAATTATCCCCGGACAATTACCCCCGAGGACAACTACCCCCGAGGACAATTACCCCCGAGGACAATTACCCTCGGTCAACTACCCCCGAGGACAATTACCCCCCTCACAGGCATTGAGGTTGGAATCAAGCGGCGCCCATTGTGAGTCTCGCCCGGTGTCGCAGGTTTTCGAATCTATTTTCTACTTGATCTTATCTCAATGACATTTTCTTTCTCTTTTATATTTCTCATGTTCTCTTTCTCCTTTTTCTATTCCTCTCACTATCTTCTTTTTTCCTTAGTTTTCCCTCCCCCCCTTTGCCTTCTGCGCCATGACAGAATGGGGGAGGCTTGAGCCCCAAGCCCCCCCCCCCCCCCCGCTTGGATACGCAATATGCATCAGAAAATATGTAAACTGGCCCTCATATTACCTTTTATTTTCATAGAACAATAAATTTAACATTCATGAAAGGACACGATTACACATAATAATCACAAATGTTGAATATCTCTGATTCATCTCTGATTCAAACTGATTTGATTTTTATTTATTTTTTGTTTAATTTCACGAAAAATCAGGCAAATACATAAAACCGTGGTCTGAACCCATGGTTTCTAAGGGCGGCAATAAAGGCCAAATTAGTAACTCCATAAATTAACAAATCAAGTGAAAATATAAACTGAAGCCAAATATCAATTTATGCAAAATTGAGGTTAATCGTAAAATTAAATATCATACATAAATTATTTTCACTTGATTTGTTAATCTATGGAGTCATTGGACCATTCTAAGTCACGTGTGTGACCGAAATTATGCAAAATCTTGACTTTAATTGGCTATAAGTCTAACAATTTTAAAGATATACTGATTTAATGTTTATATTATGCTAACATATTTTGTTGGCTATCATTTGGAAATATTTGCTGATGTTTACAATATGTATGTTCAAGGTCAGAGGTCAAAAGAAGTGGGTCACGTGTGTGACTTCACAAAACGGCATGATTTTGAAGTTCAATTTCATTTTGAAATTCCTGTGAGTTTTAAAATGATAAAATGTTCTTATTGCTGTAATGAAATAATGAATCTTAAATAATTAAGGGGAGGGGTATTGTTATGAGCGCTATATATTTTCTATGAAATACAAACGAGGACAACATTATTAGAACATCCAAGTTTAATGATAACCTTTTGGTGCATCTGGTCATGGAGACGCTGTAATACTCATTTTAAATTTGGACATTTGAACGTATTACAGTAATACGTTTAAATGTCCAGATTTAAAACGAGTATTACAGCGTCTCCATGACTAGGTGCATCAAACTTTCATTACTCTTTAGCATATAGGACCCGCACATTTTTAAGACCAAATTTATACAGTTTCGCCTATAAACAGTTACATGTATATACCGCTAACTCAAATGAGAAAGACACATTACTTTGCAGGCTTTTTCATTTTAATATGCCTCAAATATCATGAATATTATGCCAAGTTTCACAAAATTTTGTCGCATAGGGAAGGAGTTGAATTGGCCCCTCCCCTCATCGTGAAACTGACCAAAATAAACCTGCCCAGTTAAGGCTAAGATTTTTTCTTGAAATGAAGAAATTTCTATTAAATACCATTTCAAATATGGTGAGAAATTAGGGATCAGACCAAAGAAGGAAATAAATAGGGGCTCCAAATAAAAAACAACAAATAACTAAAAATTGACTAAACAAAAATAACTAAAAATCCTGACATAAAATGTTACTACTATTTCACCCTCCCATATTAGGAATGCGAATTTTTGAAATTCTCGGGAGTTTCCTTACAATAAATTTTTAAGTCGTGAAAGACTGAATATCTTTGACGTTATGACACGTTGATCCGGCGGAAATGATTAATTTTTCAATTTCAAAATACATGAGTAGACTATTATTTCATGTTTTGACGTAAAGATGACTTTCGTCGACATTCCAATCATCATATTTTGTGATTTGCATTTTAATGACCGATTGAATGAAAATAACTAAAAGCATCTGCTGGGTGTTCTCAAAATTTTGGCCAACACTGTATAAAATACAAATATCAAATCAACATTTTAGAATATTCGCATTATATATGACGTAATTAATGCTTACCCTTCGGGGCATCAAGTCGAACATCTTTCCCGGTAATAGTAAAGCTCTAGAGCAGTATGACTAGTATATGCTGTTGTATACACACGTTCCGTGTTTGATAACCATTAGTTTAAAGTGAGAGGGATTTATATACCTCGTCAATTTATATGTAACAATAGAGCAAATCTTTGAATAGGCTTGTGCGCAATGATGTGCGACACCAGTGAAAGCACACGAGCAGTCCCGTCAAATTTTCTGAAAACTTGCAAAACTGGCTTTTGTACATGTCACTCGATTTACTCGATTATACGTGGTATTTGTGATGCAAGAATAGCATCATTGTAAAATAGATTACCGTTTTTTTTTTTTTTTTTTTTTTTTTTTTTTTTTTTTTTTTTTTTTTTTTTGTGAGCTGAGTGAGCGTCGAGACAGCTCCTCAATTAAGATACTCCCAAACTATTTGTTCATTTTTTGTTCAGTTTTGACTTTTGGTGTTATTTGTTATATCAAACTGATATTATTATCTTCTGGAACAAACTGGATATTTACAGAACTGTTATTACTTTGGATTTATCTCAGAAAAAGGAGATACTTTATTTGGATTTGTATTGGACCCAATGGGAAGCCATTTCAACCTATGTTTTGTGCACTGTGTATATGTACCCATGCAACATGTAGGCCTATAGCAGAGTGAGGAATTTGATTCTTTTCATACTCGGATATTATTTGGAGTTTTCTACAACTGTTTACCAGTTTATTGTGTTAGACAACAAGCAGCAGCATCAGCTATGGGATCCACCATGACTTTTTCATTTGTTTTGGTCCTACTTTTCTTTTGGAGAGCAACTCAAGCATGCCAGCAACCAGCACCAACATACAAGATCAATAATTACAAATATTCAGGTCGATGTATTTGTAGGTCTAAATATGGATCAAGGAGAATTGCCTATTATCCAAATTCAGAAGCAACTTTTCAGCTACTTCTTCGAGCAGTCCCAATCCGGGTCCTCGTCGTGGTAGCAGTTCCGCTTTTCATCGCCATGACAACAATACCCGAGACGCAGTCGAGCAACTTGACACTACACATCCCTCTACCACTCGTATTCGTTATACACCCACCGCTCTACGAGAACTCATTCAACCGCCTCATATCGCTCAATACCAACGTCTACCCATTGAAACTTGGAAAACAATAATGGACTTGGGAATAGCAAAGAAAAAGAGAACGCGCCGAGGCAAGAAAACTGTCCAAGAAACGATCGAGATAATTTATGAAAATAACTTGAGTAATGAACGCGAACTTGATTACTTTTTGACCAAAAAGAGGGGGCTTAATATAGCACACCTCAATATTTGTAGCCTCCTTGCTAAAAATTGATTTCTTGAGAGATCTGTTAAAAAGTAGAACGGTTGATTTGTTTACAATATCAGAAACTCATATAGATGACACTGTAATCGAGTCTGAAATATGTATTGATGGTTATAAATTTGAGAGAAAAGATAGGAATAGAAGAGGAGGAGGAGTAGGTGTGTTTGTATCAGAAAATTTAGTGTACAATCGTAGAACTGATTTGGAAAATCTGGAATTGGAATCTCTCTGGATAGAAGTTAGGTTATTTAAAACGAAGCCTATCATGGTAGGAACTTATTACCGCCCAGCAGCTCAAATGTTCATTACCAAAGCAAAATAGAAGAATCGATAACGAGGGTTTCTGAATTGAACCGTGAGGTCATCATACTTGGAGATTTTAATTTCAATATGCATTATACAAGTGAATCTAAGTTCATTAATTGTATTTGTCGGCAAAATGGTATGAAGCAAAATAGATTAAATCTTCTACCAGAATCACTGAAACAACTAGTACTTTGATTGATATAATATTAACAAACTTTCCAAAAAATGTAAAACAGAGTGATGTGCTCTCTCTTGGTCTCAGTGATCACAATCTCGTATACATTGTTCGAAAATTGTATAGACCCAAGGTACAACCTAGGGTGGTAACTTACAGATCATACAAAAGGTTTGATCACAATTTGTTTTTAAGAGATTTAGATGGAATTAATTTGTCAAATTGTTTAAATGAGAATGATATATCAATTGCATGGTCTATCTTAAAAAGTATGTTCAGTGATGTATGCGATAAACATGCACCACTTGTAACGCACAGGGTTCGAGGGTACAAGACTGAGTGGGCCACAGATGAGTATGTATCACTTACTAGATTGCGAGATAGCTTGAAAAGAAAAGCTGACAAAAGCAAAAGTTTGCTAGATTGGAAGCGTTTCAGAGGAGTTCGAAACCACATCAACAATATGAGAATAATATTAAAAAAGAACTATTATAAAACAGGTGTTCAAGAAAATAAGCGAAACCCTAGACAACTATGGAAACTCTTAAAATCATGTAATGCAAATGATAAATCTATTGGTGTTAATACAGGTCATTCACATGGTAATGCTGGTAGATATTTTGAATCACTATCTACAAGATTTATTTTTGAGGAAATAAGTGATGGATTTGTCTTGAGTGAATTGAACAGATTACAGATCAACAAATCACCTGGACTTGATAGATATGATTAGTGGTCGGTTATAAAAGTGCCACCCCAATCATTTAAGAACCTTACTAGATTCTTTAATATTCAATTTCAAGTTAGCAAGTCCTTCTCGAGTGATTAAAAAGAAGCCTGAAGTTATATCCCAGCTGTTCAAAGGAGGGATTCAGAACTGATTTGAAATATTATCGACCCCATTTCTATAAATTACCTATTGTATAACAATCAGTGAGAGGCAGTACATACAACTGCAAGAGTACCTTACACGAAACAATGTTTCTTTCACTTCATTCAATCAGGCTGTTCGTAAGGGTCGATAGTACTCATACTGTTTTAACCTATTCCTTCTGACTATATTTCTTCGACATGGATATGGGTCGGAATGTGGCGCGGTCTTTATGTGACCTGCGCTAAAGCTTTCGACTCTGTAATCGAAAAATATTATTGGGAAAAAGCTATGTAAATATGGTATCCAGGGCGCAAGAATTTAGATGTTGTAGTGATTATTTAAGATCGGAACAAAAGTGGTATTGGGAAGAATCTGGTGGGTGTGACGTGTCAGGTGTGCCCCAGGGTGCAATTCTAGGCCCGCTGTTTGTATTACCTATCATGCGTAAATGATCTTCAAAGAGTACAAATGTAAAATATGTTGTATGCAGATGATGCGTTTGTTGTTTTAGTGGTAAAAATTGAGGACATTGAAACTGCGTTCGAATTTGATTAAAATTAGTCAAGAGTGGATTGAGAAGATAATTTGGCATTAAACATTCAAAAACTGACATTTATGTTTCGTCTCCTACAAATGAAACTTGCTAAACTTGAAATAATATTTGCATTGAACTCGGACATTCTC
>CALNVZ010001600.1:0-26780 GCA_940671915.1 Paracentrotus lividus
CAGCTAGTAAAAAAATGTATGCGAGAGGTGAAAAACAAAGAACAATGTTTACCACTTGGCCATTAAGTTTTTTAAATTACTCTACCTGTTTCTAACACTTTCGCCGCTCTGAGCCACACTCACCATGAAAATAGCCCATTTGTCTAGGCGTGTTCCTATTGAAACATCCTTATGGAGTATTTTTCCACGGTGGATCATATTGCCGATCAACATACGCGTAACATACATGTCAAACCATCAGTTTTGTACTGCCATAAATTGATCTTTGTTATAATCTATCTCAATTGCTTGTTACTATAATCTCATTTTCATTTGATACACACATAGAAAATGTTTTGGTATGATTTGGTTTTAGGAAATCAAAGACAATAAGAACCATTAAACCTGAGCTTTTAAAATCTGCATTTTCTTCGTTTTGTCCTGAAACCTGCTGAAAGTGTTCGTAGCAGCTCATTGGTAATCTGAGTCACTCTTGGATCATATCTTTGAAAACGGAACATCCACTTGTGATTAATGCAAAGTACCAAAATGTTTCTTTTAAAATGCTCTATCAAATAAGCCTAGCAAAACAACTGAAAATAATTTACAAATTTTAGGTTGGAACATCCTTTAGTAGTACCAATCTTCCCTAACAAATTTCATGATTGATGTTTATCTCTTTGTCACATTGAGCCCAGGTCTGTCCCGAGTATCCACAAGGCTCATTAATAGACCGAATTAGCTATTGTCCCGTTTCGTTGGATGTAGGTTTTTCTATTCATGTCCTGTCACCAAGCCCGAGTCTATTTCCTTTCTCGGAAGTTAACCGCATTAGAAGCGTCAGCATCCTCTGTCGGACAGGTGTACTCCCATCTCCTCAAGAATAAACTGTGATTGGATGGATCCAACTGAATGAGCAATAACTGACGCGTTCGGCAGCCATGCTATTATCTCCCTCGCTACTATTAAGCGATTTCCTGGACCCCATCCAATGGTGTCTTGTTATGTTCGAATGACCAACGACTGCTATTTGATATAATAGACGTGGATATATGGTCGACAGGACGATAATACATACTGAGGCATAGCCGTCCGTATGTTTTGAAGAGCCATATCGATCGCGATTCTGCAATTCGGCAGGCATCATTCAGGCCCAAGTTATTTGTTCCCAGAATCACAAATTACTAGCGCAGGTGCTCGTTGGTTGTCAATCTCAGCCTGTTCTCCACCAGGCGCGGAAGGTACTTGCTACATCGCTCCTCCCTGACCGTCGCATTGCCGACCGTCCCTCTTGCTCTTCAGACTCTTGGTGGGTTGAGCATGCTCGCCCTGTGCTTGGCCAACGTTCTGACCAAGCTGTCGCCTACGATCCAAATCCTGTCGCTGGTTGTCTGCTGAAATAGGATGAAAAATGAACTCCCCAAAGCTAATATTGTTCTATATTTTCCTATTCAAGTGCATCATACACGGTGGGCTACTAATCCTCCCACTTGTAATTTACTATTGACAGATGTTATAGTAGGTTTCCATTAAAAGAAAAAAGGAAGGAATAATCGTTCCTCATGTTTTACATGTAAAACCTAGATAGAAACGATGGGGGTTATGACAATTATTAATAAATTGGGGAGAGTCTAATCAGCGATAGTATCTGGTTGATCCTCTATCCCCATCCTGGTTATTAACATTGAATAAGCACTTCACATAAATTGAATCTGCACATGTGTACTTTGTATTCATTTCAAACTTTAATTTATTATAACAAATTAGGTTAAATAATTGTGTAGAATTATTACTGCCTTCCCATTTGCTCATTAATAATTTAATTCCAATAAATGTCATAGTGATCTCTATTAATATAAAGTTTGTGCCTTGTTGGAATTTAGTATTGTATAATTTATGTGGAGCGCGTTGATATCGTAACATATTATGCTCTATATATAAGTTATCATTATCATTATCTTTATTATTATTATTATTATTATGTTTTATGATAACGTTTAGTTTCGCAGGAGATCCCCCACCATATACGTGAAGAAGCCACAATTCCCATCTATGATGACCATTAACCGGCTTTTCTGTTTGCATGCGATGTCGGAAATTCTATATCCGTAGTCTCTCCAACCATACCCATAGTACCGAGAGCAGCAGATCGATTAGATTGCCCATATTTCAGAAGTTCATGTGAGCGAGTTGGATTGGCTTCTAGAATAAATACTGGTAATACAAGAAATGCATCGGTCCACCGTTCAAATGGACACGATTATTTTTGTTAGAGGTACGGAGTTTCAGCACTAACCTTCCCCTCGGTAGATTATTGCTAGGGTTAGGGGCTTGTTTCGTCTACTGCCTCTGCAATTGATTGTGTTGCTATGTTTGTTGTTCTCAAAGAGTGCTGTTGAAATCGACATATTGCCCTCTCCATATTTTTTCCTTCATGTTGTTGTGTACTTTTAGTTCCCAAGTCTATCCAGTGACCGCGAAACAAGGCGACTGATCTGCTTTATATGTGTCGGTGCACCACTGTGCTCCCCACCTTGTATTCCCAGGCAGAGCGCCTGACTAGTCGGTTGCCCGACACTGCTTTTGCCCGTGTGGGAGGATGTGGCGTCATTATCCCTCAAACTAGACTAGCTCTATTGCATAGTTGTCACTTCTCGTTGTGTGTAGTTGTAATTGGAAAGCCAGTGTGTAGGCTACCGCGTGTTGTTTACAATCAGGGAGTTGGGAGCTCCTGTAACAATCGATGGAAGGAAACCACTGAATGTTTTCCCTTCTCGCTTTTCAAATTGTTAGATCTATGGTCTTGTTGTGTTCACTAGATTGTGATATTTCTGGTAGATGTGATTGCATAGCTACGTCTACCTCACCTTGCATTACTGTGCTTGAGTGAAGGCGGCTGGCTTGATGATGACTGGTCTCGCTCCAGTTGTCTCGTTTCCACGGTATTGTGGTCCGTCAGTCTCCGGAAGCCGGTTAATCTGGTAGTGGCTAAGCGTCCACTGCCGAGGTACCGCTCGAGTTGTCTCGCCCGTTTTGGCCGCCCGCCTGCCGGGGAGGGAGTTCGAGTGCCGAGTACGTCTTGAGTGGTGTCGTTGCTAGACTGCCTATCTTGTTGACTGTCTAAGCCTCGCAAGTTTGCGTTATGCGGGCTACCGGCTCTTGGCTTGATTTCCGCTTTCCATTCTTTCGATTATACTTGGATTTCCCCTCGTTATTTAGATTTATCTGTCTATACTCAATTGTTATCACCTTCTCGAAAAAGGACTTTCTACGAGCGGAGATAAAGTATCGAAAGAAATGAGAAAAATCTTGCACAGGCGTTCCACGCTTATTGCGCGCATACTCACGGATGTAGATTCACTGGGCTGTGGGCCGCATTTTTCGGTTTCTTACAAAGGTAAATTTCACATGTAGCTTGTCTCACAAGGGCACCGCTTTAAACAGCCCTGTAAAAGGGCCGCGCGCTATTTCTGCGCCTATACCAGCAATTGTTTTTGTCTATTCCTTGGACTCTCCCAGAATGACTCTGCATCATTTTATTAATGATCACGTTATTCTCTTAAAATTCAATACATCAGGCCATTTTTTCAGGCTGCAAAAATTTCCTACCTTGACAACTTAGTAGTTTCTCGGAGCATTCTCACTTGCTTGTTGTCGAATACAGCATCTCACCTTCCCAGACAGACCACCTGACCAATAGATTGCCGGTATTTCAACTCAGTTGATTCTTATGGTGGCAGCTAGGCTGGACATGTTATGTGTGAACCGTCCGCGTATGTCCCTACGTCCGCTATCCCTACATCTACCCTATATTATTATATATTATTATTATTTTATTATTATTATTATTATTATTATTATTATTATTATTATTATTATATTATTACTATTATTATTATTATTATCATTATATTATGATCATCTCATTATCATCATATATTATTTATCATTATTATTATCATTATTATTATTATTTATTATTATTATTATTATATTATTATTATTAACTATATATTATTATTATCATTATTATTATGATTCATTCATTATCATCATATTATTATTATCATTATTATTATCATTATTATATTATTATTTATTATTATTATTATTATTATATATATTATTATTATTATTACTATTATTATTATTTATCATTATTATTATGATCATCATTATCATCATATATAAATATCATTATTATTATCATTATTTTATTATTTATTTTATTATTATTATTATTATTTGTTCATTTATTATTTTTTATATTTATTTTTTGTTTTAAATTAGCACGTGGCGTGTGTGCCTCAGAAATTATGTTGCGAGAAGAAATACAGGTTCACAACTTGTTTATGCCATTTCTCAACTTTTATTGCCCACGGGCATATCCCAGTCATTAGCATCATTTACAACGTACTTGTCAATCAATTTTTCAACACAACCAATTATTTATCAAGTCAAAAATCAACCAACGATGCCTCATCTGAGGAGCGGCCCAATTGAAAAGCGGAAACCGGATCACGTGACCTCTCGGAAGAAGATATCCGACCGGAATTCAGCACAGGTGTTTCCCGGGCAGTTCCCTTATACATATATCATTCAATTCAATTGTATATAAACATTACATTTTCCATTATTTCATCAAATGTCAATGATTATTCAAGGTTATCTCATGTGTCCGCAATATAGGAGGGAAGGCTTCAAGACCTGAACGTGAATTCTGGGAGGGGAAACCTGGTCATATGACCTTTCCGGAGGAAGACATCCATGCCGGCGTTCCCAAGACAGGAGACTTAGAACGTGTCCCCTCCCCAATGTTTTCTTGCCCAAAGAATACAAGTCCCTCCTCCTGGTTTTACAATTTCTGGTCTACTATCAGAAAAACCAACGAACTTAACCTGAATCAACCAAACTCAAAGCCAAATCAATCAATCAATTTCATGCCCATCAAAGGCCAAACGTAACAAGCCCATCCAACCAACCAAAGTAAATATTTGCCTTACACTTACAAAATATATTGTGTCAATAAATTCAATTAAATTCTAAACCCATCAAGGAACTTAAACAAGCCAATCCAACCAAACCAAAATGAAATATTTGAAACACTTTACATAATAATGACAATAAAATTCAATCAAGCTTATCCAACCAACCAATTAACATGTCTGTACATTAAATGCATACTATTAGTGTCTAATATATTCAATACAATTTCAAGCCCATCTTAGCCAACCTAATTGAATATATTTTGAACCACTTTATTTATTGTCAATAAATTCAATTCAAGCCCATCCAGCCAAAACAAGCCCATCCAACCAACAAATGTGCAAATATTTTGTACATTACACGATAATGTTCAATAGCATTTCAATTCAAGCCAACATATTGAAATATTATAACACCCACCAGAATTATAGTTGTCAATAAATTCAATTCAAGCCATCCAGCAAACCAAACAAAGGCCCATTCCAACGCAACCAATGAATATCTTATACACTTACACGATGGTTTCAATAGATTTCAATTCACCAACCAAATTAAAATATTTTTGTTACACTTACAATGATTATGTCTAGTGTCAAAAATTCTATTCAATTTCAAGCCCATTAGCCAACAAAATTGAATTATTTTTGTACACTTACAAGATTATGTAGTGTCAATAAATTCTATTCCAATTCAGCCATCTAGCCAACAAAATTTGAATTATTTGTATACTTACACGGATAGTGTCAATAATAGCTTCAATAAACACCAACCAATTTAAATATACCTGCAAGATATAAAGTGTCAATAATTAATCGATTAACAAGCCCATCGAACCACCAATAAATATAGTTGCTACACTTACATTGTATTTGTGTCAATAGGTTCAATTCAAACCAACCAATTTAAGATATTTTTGTACACTTACAAGATATATAGCGTCAATAACTTTCAATTCAATTTTTCAAACCCAGCCAACCAACCAAACAAGCTCGTCCACCAAAATTAAGAATATTTTGTACACTTACATAATATATTGTCAATAAATTCAAGTCAATTCCAAGCCCATCCAGCCACAAACAAACCCATCCAACCAACCAAACATGAAATATGTACACTTACACATAGTGTCATTGGTTTCAATTCAAGCCCATCCAACCAACCAAATTAAAATGTTTTGCCCTACAATTACATGATATAAAGTGTCATAAATTATTATTTCTATTCAAAGCCCATCCAAGCCCAACCAAACAAGCCCATCCAACAACCAATAGAAATATTTTGGAAACACTTACATGATTTGTGTCAATAGATTCAATTTCAAACCAACCAAATTTATTCAATTCACTCAAGCCCAATCCAGCCAACCAAAACAAGCCCAACCAACCAACCAAAATGAAATATTTTACATTACATGATTGGTTGTCAATAGATTCAATTCAAACCAACCTTAATTAAAATATATTGTACACTTACAGGATATATAGTGTCAATAAATTCTAATTTCAAATCAAATTCAAGCCCATCAGCCAACCAAACAAGCCCGTCCAACCAAACCCAAATTAAAATATTTTTGTACACTTACATAATTATATTGTCAATAAATTAGTCAATCAAGCCCATCCAGCCAACCAAACATGCCCATCCAACCAACCAAAATGAAATATTGTGCTACACTTACACGATAGTGACCATAGCCTCTTCCAATCGAACGAACCAAATTAAAATATTTTACACCTTCAAGATATATAGTGTTAATAAATTAAATTTAAAATTGAAGCCCATCCAGCAAACAAACCCATCCACCAACCAAACATGAAATATTTTGCTACAACTTACACGGATAGTGTCATTAGTTTTTCATTCAAGCCCATCCAACCAACCAAATTAAAATGTTTTGGGCTACAATTACATGATATTAAAGTGTCAATAAATTATATCTATTCCAAGCCATCCAGCGCCAACCAAACAAAGCCCATCCAACCAACCAATATGAAATATTTTGAACACCCTACATGATTGTCTTGTCAATAGATTCAATGCAAACCAACCCAAATTATTCAATTCAACTAACAAGCCCAATCCAGCCAACCAAACAGCCCAACCAAACCAACCAACATGAAATATTTTGCTACACTAACATGATTGTGTCAATAGATTCAATTCAAACCAACAAATAAAATATATTGCTACACTTACAAAATTTTAACTATTAGTGTCAATAAATTCAATTCATTCAATTCAGCCCATTCAGCCAACCAAATCAAGCCCGTCCAACCAACCAAATTAAAACTATTTTGCTCACTTACATAATAATATTGTCAATAAATTCAGGTCAATTCCAGCCCATCCAGCCAACCAAACATAGCCCTCCAACCAACAAAATGAAATATTGTGTACACTTACACGATAGTGACCATAGCTTCAATTTGAACGAAACCAAATTAAAATTATTTTACACACTTCAAGATATATAGTTTAATAAATTGATTCAATTGAAAGCCCATCCAGACCAAACAAACAAGGCCCATCCAGCCAACAAACAAAGCCCATCCACACCAACCAATGGAAATATTTTTGTACACTTACATATATGTAGGTGAATCAATTTAAGCCCATCCAACCAATCAAATTAAAATATTTGACAACAAACGTGATATATGGTCTCATTAAATTCAATTCAATTCAAGCCCATCCAGCCAACCAAAGAAATATTTTGTACACTTACACATAATGTCAATTAAATTCAATTCAAGCCCATCCATACCAAAACCAAGAAAATATTTTGTTTACACTGCATGATATATAGTGTCACTATATATTCAATTCAGATCAAGCCCATCAGGCAACATAACTAACGCCCCATCCAACAACCAAATTTTTAAATATTTTGTATTAACATGTATATAATTGTCAACAAATTTCAATTCAATTTAAGCCCATCTGTGCCAAACATAACACAAGCCATCCAACCAACCGACATATTACTGTTTTCATTTCACTAAATGCATATATAATGCCAAACATTCAACTCAATCCAATCCAATAACAACTTATTTATAACTGGGTGGGAGGGGGAGGCAAGATTAGCCGTCTGATATCCCCCAAGGCTAATTGAGAATGAGCCTCAAGTTTTCCAATTCTAGCGCGTATTGCGGCGCGTCTCCAACAATCATTCAACGCTTTCATATTGGCTCTTGTCCGCCGTAGAGGTGTACCCGCCGGCGTCAATTGCTAGCTATCACAAGGACGCAACCTCGCCGTCGATTATTATGCCATTTATTACTAACCAATCAACTGACTTGTTGCTGGGGGCGTTTCTCATGAATTCCCGCCTATGCAAATGCCTGCGCATATATCTTGGCGGGCAGTATATTGCCATCAATGCTGCCCATTCTCTTTGAGATCTGCATCTCTCGCAAATGAATTTATTCGATAATTCGAATAATCGTTATTGGCGAGAAGAAAATACAGTCACAACTTGTTATTGCCATTTTCTCAACTTTTTTTGCCAACTGGGGATATTCCCAGTCATAGCATCAATTACAACGTACTTGTCAATCAATTTTTCACACACAAATATTTATCAAGGTCAAAAATCAACCAACGTATGCCTCCATCTGAGGAGGCCAATGAAAAAAAGCGGAACCGGATCACGTGACCTCTCGGGAAGGAAGATATCCCGACCGGAATTCCAGGACAGTGTGCTTCCCGGGGGCAGTTCCCTTATACATATATCATTCAATTCAATTGTATAGAAACATACATTTTCCAATTATTCACAATTCAATTGTTATTCATAGGTTATCTCATGTGTCCGCAATATAGGAGGGAGAGGCTTCAAGACCTGAACGTGCAATTCTGCGGACTTAAGGGGAAACCTGGTCATATGACCTCGGGAGGAAGAACATTCCAGCCGGGGTTCCAAGACAGGAGACTTTTAGAACGTTGGCGTTCCCCTCCCCCAATGTTTTCTGCCCAAATGAATACAGTCCCTCTCCTGCGTTTTACAATTCTAGCGTCTACATCAGAAAAAGCCCAACAAAAGGGGAAACCCAAAAGTCATTTTTTTTTTTTTTTTTTTTTTTTTTTTGCCAGTGTGCAGAATATCAATTCTATTGCCACTTAAACCGGTCTCAGCTGATGCAAAATTTACATTCAATTGTTATGAGGCTGCCATTATTGATCAATTAAAGTTGGCCATGCAATTCATGGCCACTCCATCCAAACCAACAGCTCATGGGTTTTGTACTATACTGCAGTTCGACCACTACAATTCTTGCATCCTTGGCTTTCTGTTAGAAATATAACATAGAGAGCACCAAGTTTAATTAGTTCAGCGAGCTTTATGTCTCAGTACGGGCGAAATTTAGCATTATTCAATGTGATAGAAAATTGACAATTAGGTTATTTCCGGTTATTTCATGCTGTACAAAAAGAGCAATGCTAAGATCTTTATACTTTCGTCGATCTTCCAATCTTTTTCTTTATCCACAAGCCCACACTACTTTCACCTTCCCCTTTACAGGCTAACCATAAACATAAGAAGAGAGGCCATAGGCCTTAAATACTCAACCAAAACAAGCCCAATTCACCAACCTAATCAATCCCAACCCAATCAACCAAAATCAAGCCTATGCCAGTCAAACGATAAACAAGCCCAACAACCAACGACAAACCCATTAACCTATACAACTGAAATACGCCACATTCTCTTTCATTATTATTACATTCAAGACATATCAAACAATAGACAATCACACAAATTGGCCTTATTTCCTTAATATTCGGCCCCAACAACTGTGGGGTAAATCATCAATAAAACCCCCTAAATTGTGCAAGGGCCGCCAACACCTTCAAGTGTATAAATACACTAATTACGGAGGCACGAACAAACCCCCAGCATTTTTTATTTTGTAATTTTAATGGAGGAAACGTGGTGACGGCCAAGGGTTGGTGGGCGGGTGGGCGCAAATCCTGCCTCCTTGCCTAAAACAACCTATCGGATGAAAGAGCGGGCAATAATTTTTCCACACATTGTAGAAGTGGAGCTACAACTCAATAATTTCACCTGTTTCTATACTGGGTGCCTATTCCTTATTGAGTAATTTTACTATTATACCATATGTGTTTTAATATTCACGGTCTCCCGCACTGCGTAATGTTTATTCATAGCCCTCATTCCTCACGTTACTACAACAGCTGTCCATTAGATTTACCAGAGAACATTACAACAGCTTTTTTTTTTTTTTATACAAGGATATATTTTTATCCAAACATCTCGTCCCGTATCGTAACAGTAGATTCAACTCTCTCTTGCTACTGCTTCTGTCTCATGAAAAAGTTCAATTCCAGGCTTTCAGGCATTATCGGCAGGCATATCCAAGACTTTCCAATCGGTTACCACCAGTTTTGAAAAGGAAATGAAAGTTAAATATGCAATTCCATTCCATCCATGACCATCCAGCTCTAATATTGCTTTCACGTCTTCCAACCCATCGGTATGTTTATCATGCACAACGCCAATCAAACATCACTACTATTCTCATCCCTAAGTGATATAACATTTCTTATGCGGATGCCGGTTGAGCGGTGTTATGTTGTATTATCATCCTTGTGAAAACAAATCAATGGAAGAGGGTCGTTCAATACGTGAGCCATAATGCTCTGCAATTTTGCTCCTCAATAGCTAAAGTTTAGCTCTTCATCCAGCCTACAGACCCAGCTATCCGCCAAGACTCAAGGTGATTTATCCAGGTCCCTGCAAGAAAAAGTACGAGAACTACGAGATAGTAACATGTTCCAGACAAATATTCACTCACATAAATATACAATCACCTTGCAATGAATTATCTTCAATATTGCTTTTTATGATTTTCATTCTGATAATTAATTTCGGAGGTTATATGCAAACTTAATATTCACACCGACATACTTGTACCAACATGTAAATGAATTTTGGCCAAAGAATGCATCAGATATTATTGAGCTTCCCAATAACCAAGCATGTGGCACAGATGCCTTGCAAATATAGACTCTCTACATGCAATTTAACATCAATGGGCGCAGCCTACATGTTACTCCGAATAAATTTAAAACGGCGGAACCACAATTCTCTATTTCAGCTTAACATAATTCGTTTCAAAATATTCAACTTTCATACCACGATCAATAACAAGTGCGAGACATTTCATTAAAGAGAACAGACTCGCCGATTAGGGTACATTTTTCTCAATATTTGGCAGCGCCACAGCAGCCTTCAATATTTGCTTGTTTCATTTCTGTCCAACAGTAATAAAAGGCAAAAAAGATTCAGGTAGGGTCGATAACACAGTCTAACATTAACCAATTATAAAATACGGCGGATTTGGCCGATTTCGTTGTTATAACACATCAGCCGCAATTTTTCGTTTCACCTCAATCATTGCCCTCAAGAAAATCGACAAGAAAATTAGTGGTGAATAGTACAATATCCATCTAGGGAATCAGACATGCCTAAATTGGCTGCATTTCAATTGGTTTCCACGTCGGGCCAGGGCTGACATGGCACAATGTCGTATCCTCATTTAATACCGAATCTATTCACGCTCACAATTCTATTATGTCCCGACCAACTCGGCCAAGGTATTAGGCCGATCTACACTGTTGAGGCCTACCTACCTCGTATTATTTTAGGCATTATGATATAGACTTGATCTAGACTTTTCCTAGGGGTCTAGTCTAGGGCCTTATCTCATTCAAGTTTCAATCTCCATTTACTCATTTGCTCTCTAAAAAGCATCCGTGAATACCTATAATCTAGACTAGCTATAGATCTAACGTATAGGCCTACTAGATCTAGGCCTAGGCTACTCATCCTGATCATTACTACTATCCAAAAACAGGCCCACACGTTCACTGGTTCATATTTTTCTTGTGCATTCCCCCAAAGGGCAACCTCACCTGTCATAATTTATTGCAGCGCATTAAACCATGGATATACAGCGCATCTGGCCTTGTGTCAGCAGTGGCGTATAGCTCTGGCTAGATTATGGCATCATATCCGCTTCCTTCCTTATGCCCTGAATTGGCTCCGGCGAGGGTATGCTCGACTTGTTCCATCCCGAGTCGAGTCCAGATCTTCACATTCACCGGACATCATTGGCAAATATTCCGGACTATCACAGCCGCTGACCCGACTCCTTCATTTTAGTGCAAATCAGTATTATTTGCACGCACTTTACGATCTTCAAGTCTCACATTTCGCTGATGGTAAATACACTTGAAATATAGGCCATGCAAAACTAGCTTGTGAAAGATATTTAACGTCTGTCGGGCCCGGCGTGGCAGTGTGAGGTAAAATCTAGGGTAAAATACAAGTTATCCATTACAGGAAGATGGGAATTTTAAGGAAACAGGCTCTACTACAATTAGCGGTCTGATATCCCCCAAGGTCTGAATTGAGAATGAGCTCAAGTTTTCCAATGCTAGCGGTATTGCGCGCTGTCTCCACAAATCATTCAACGCCTTTCCATTTGGTTTTCTTGTCCGCGTAGGAGTGGTAACCCGCGCGTCATATGTCTAAGCTATCACCAAGGACGCAACACTCGCGTCGATTATTATGCCATTATTAACCATCACTTGACTTGCTTGCTGGGGGCGTGTTCTTCTGAATTTCCGCCTATGCAAAAGTGCGTGCGCACAATATCTTGGCGGGCAGTATATTGCCATCAATGTGCCCATTCTCTTGAGATCTGCATTCTCTCGCAAATGGATTTATTCGATAATTCGAATAATCGTATTATATATTGGCTCATTGACTACTTTAACAAAGACCTCAGTCAGCTAGGCTGTCGTCGCCATTGGATAGTAGGCCTCAGTCTCTCACTAACAATATTTCCGATTGGCAGTCAACATTAAGTCTGTCACCATCACCTATAATTCCGTATGTCTCATCCATCCTACATCTGGTTCTCCCACCACATCGTCGACTCGGTCCCATTCTTTTCTCTCCTCTTGCCCTCCTACAAACTATGGTTACGCAGTTTTTGTATCCGATGCTAGACACCCTCACGTTTTTAACCGACTTTGTCATTATAGAACAAATTAATATGCCAATATTATTCATTTTCCCTTGAGAAGATTTGACAAATAAAAAATAAAGGAATGGAAAAAAAAAAAAAAAAAAAGGTAATACTACTCACAATGTTTCTTTAGAATAACTACTACATACATCACTGCGGCTTATTATTCGAAACTTTAAAATAAGACAAAATTTTGAATATGTTTGTATATACAAATTGTGCGATTTTCATGCAAGGGCTTCAGGTTCGCGGGCAATATTCGTGATCTTCATGGTAGAGTCACACCGGCAGACCGACCTCAAACCGATCACCCCAAAGCACTTTTGTGCCAATCGGGATGGATTCGGCAGCCATCAGGATGATTATGGCAGGGTTCGGTCTGTTGTCAGTTTAACGTCGGTATGAGGTCGAAATTATCGGTTTTAAATCAGTCTGGTATCGGTTTGAAGAAAGGGTCGGGGTGGAATCTTTCAAGCATGTTCGAAAGATCTCTCCCCGACCATTCGTCAGGGAGCTGTCGGAGACGAGTCGGGGTCAGTTCGAGAAGAGCGGGGAGCATTCGGTCTGGGGTCGATCTCGGTTCGGAATAAAAGATCGGAATGTGGTCGGTTTCAATACCAAGTTCAGTCAAATTGCTATCGGCCGAACTAATCCCGATTCAACATCGATGGAGTAATGAATAGAGACTTTCTTCCCGACTCAATACCGAACGAAGCCATTCCATCTCCGATACAAAACCACAAAGGGGCTGTATTGAGACCGACAAAAAAACGATGTCAAACCAAAAATGCTAAATATATTCGGGGCGCATAGGATAATTATTTTAACATTTAAAAATGCTTCCAGTTGTGCCATGGTTGTCTGTTAGATGTTGCAATACAAATCATATGGCTAATAACCATCCACGTACTTTGGGGGAAGTTGGAGGGGGTACTTAGCCGCTCGGATGGGCGTGAAGGGGGCATGAACATGGGAAGAATAGGGGGAAAAGAAGGAAATGAAAAGACGAGAACGAAAAAAAAAAAAAAAAAAAAAAAAAAAAAAAAAAAAAAAAAAAAAAGAGAAAATAAAATAGAAAGGAGGGGGAGGGAAGAAAAGAAATATATATATAGGCCTAGAGAGAGATGACGACAAAGGGAGAAAAATGAGGGAAATTAAAAAAAAAGCAAGAAATAAATAAAAAATAGTGGAAGTGGTTCTAAATTGATCTCTAACTTAGGACATCATATATATGGATCTTAAAATTAGGGTGTGGCAAATTGATCTCAAACTTAGGGGGTCCCAAAGTGATCTATAGTTGAGGGGAGCCAATTCCATCTTAAACTTAGGGGGCTTCAAATCGATAACAAACTTATGGGTGCCAAATATGTCTCAAACTTATGGAGCTGCCAAAATTGACGTGACATGAGAGGGTGCCTTGATCTTAAACTTAGGGGCGCCAAATTGATTTTAAAATCAAAGAGGGGCGCCAAATCGCTTCAACTTAAGGGGGCACCAAATTGATCTTGAACTTAGGGGGCGCCAACTTGATCTTAAAATTAGGGGTCGTCAAACTGATCTTGAACTCATAGGGCGCTAAGGTACTTTTGAAATTAAGGGGCGCCAAATTTACTTGAAACTACGTACGGGGCGTTAAATCATTGATCAGAAAATTGAGGGGCGTGAAATTGATCTTTCACTAGAGGTACCAAATTGATCGGAAACTTTTAATTAAAGTTGCAAAAAATGATTTTATATTCATGAAAAGATTGAACCCAAAAGTGCTTGAATTTTCCAGGCTTTCTCGTCATAGTAAATAATTCGCTCGCGCTTCGCGCTTGTATCATTTTTCCAAAGGGTAATTACATTCTGTTCCTTAAAAATTCAGCTCCTGCTCACATGATACTCGTGAAAAATAACAAAATTGAACCTCAGAGTTTTAGTATTCTTTGCCTTCGGGTCATTATGTAGATACAATTTGTTTCTTACCCTTCACGCTCACATTTGTTCTTCTCAAAGGGGTTATACATTATTATATTTTTTTTTACGAAAACGCTATTTAGAAAATAAACAAATATGAAGCTAATGTGCAGTGTTTTGTTGTGATTATATCAACAAGACAAAGTAAAATTTTTTAAAAAATACAATAAAAACCCAGATAATTTACTTTGAAAGAGGAACTTTATATTATATGTATTGTAGTTTTATTGTTGAGGAGGGCATTATCCTTTGGAAATTACTTGGGACGTCAAAGTCAGTTCGACCCTGTTGTGAAATCCTGGATAAACGCATAATAACATGGAAATATATATATTGATGAAGAACCACCAGCGTCTATCCAAATTCAATTCATTTGATGAATACAATCAAAACAAAACGAAACAAGAGAATTCCGTTTGCAATCGGGAGGGGTCCAGGAAGATTCGGGGGGGTCCAGGGAGAATCGGGGATGTCGGTTTAGTGCCGGGCTTGCATCGGTTCCCGATCTAGAATTTTCATTCATTTTAGTCGGTTGAGGCCTGTCTGGCCGGTCTGACTGCACTATCAAAGAAGCTCTTTTAGGCAACTGCATGCGTCGCTCGTTCGCATGATGAGTTGTTCCCTGTAATTTCATTTGTTTCATCATTAGCAAGTTTAATAATTGAAGTGTTCAGAATCATATAATCATGGATGTCTATAATGTCAGACCACTATCTTTAGTTTGCTTTGACGAGATGCGACGTCACGTTTTGTAACGGTCTAGCCCAGAGCTATTCCCTTACTCCCTTAATCGTGACTAGAAAAGCCGCAATCATCGGCAATCAGTTGGAAAACACTTAGCTTCATTTCCGTTCTAACACATCAACATGTATCTGGGTGAAGAAGTGTTCAGTACCTCAATATTTTTCATCACTGATTTTTTTTTTCTCTCTACATTTTCCCACTTCGTATAAAATTGCCAAAGGTTCAGTGACTATTATTTCCTCCATTGACTTTTTCGTCGTGTAGTGAGAAAAACAAGGTAATTGATAATTTCGAGAAACGCGTGTTACACATGAATATTTGATGAGATTAGTATGAGAAAACTAATTAAGTGAGTGAATGATACCTTTTTTTTAAACGAAAGAGATACATCCCTCACTCAAATGAATAGTTTTACTTTTAGAAATTAGAAAATATGTCATTCGTATCATTGTAATTAAGAATAAGGCGGCTTATAATTTCGAAATTGCGACCAACATTAATCCTCTGTATGTGTTTGATTAAATAAAGGAGTTTAATACAATACATATCAGTTAGAATGAAATAAGCAAATCAGTGATAAAGCGAAATCTGTCTATTTATGTAGACCTACGTTGTGAATAAAACAAATATCACTTTTAAACTTTGGATATTCAGTTTTTGAAGAGAAAACATATTCACAAGGCATTATTATGAAACATGATGCTATTGTCAGAAATTGTTATATCAATTTCAGTTTAAACCAAAAGCATAATCAGCACATATCGAAATGAGACACAAGTCGCCGAGGGCGTCGATCAAAGAGTTAAGAAAATGTTTTTATCGACCAAAAAATATGTACATGTATATTTATATATATATACATATATATTAATCTGCAATGTTTCATGTATGGCACATTATTAAAAAGATTAGGGGAAAGTATTCAAAAATTGATTATTTTGCCGATATCCTTTGACTCTTTGTTCACGACTTGTGTCTCATTTTGTCATGATGAATCACAATTACAATGCTGTATAAATAAATTGCATATTGATAGCAACAATCCTTATTGCCAGTATTTCTTTCGTACAAGTACTATATTACTTAGAATCAATCAGAATGGTGTATTCAAGATGTTATCGATCATGTTGATCGAAACCTTCATGATTTTACACGGCCCAGGTTAAATTAAGTAATTGTATACGCACCGATAGAAACGTGGGCTTTATTAATTTATATTCTTAACAAATAACAAATTTAATACTAATACCGCACTTTTCCCCATTCATGCCATTAGGCCCAAGGCGCTTGAAAGGGCAACATGCTAGATCTAATTATTTTGAAAGATTCGACTATTCAATTATAAGATATTTCAAAGAGGAAATACGTTGTTGAAATATGATAGCTTTCCTCAGCGGTTAACTTCTTTTTAGATTGATTTCCCTGAAGATGGAATTAATCTTTTTCATAAACTCTTCACCGAAAACTAAATCTAAACACAACACAAAAAGTAAATTCCCCCTATTTAAGATATCAATAATTTTTTAACCAGACAGAATTGAAAATATGTAATTATTTTTATATGTCCGTATATGTAATTTTATTAGCTACACTAAAAACCTAACCTCGTCCGTCAATGGACCGACTAGCTTTAAAGCTAGTCGGTCAAGACGGACTAGTTTTAAAGCTAGTCTGTCATGTTAGTCCGTTGAGACGGACTAGCATACAACTGAATCTATATCTCTCAACTTTAAAGCTCGTCCTTCAAGCTTGATGCTAGTCCGTCGACTTGACCGACTTGGTCGATAAAAGTAGCTGGATGGACCCAGTTTACCCATTAGAATGACTGACTAGCTTTTGATACAAATAGTTGCAATGTCGTTTCAATGTATCTTCTGTATTTATTCTGTTTCCGAGCATAATCAAGTTGATACATTCTGTAACAAAGGTTGTTTTGGCTTGACAATCTGAAAGCTTACGAGACATAACTTCTATCATGACAAGTATGCAATTCACGAGTACCGGTAGATTCCAAATATTGTTCTCCATTCGTCAATCACAGGCTAATGGAATACCTTGTTACTATGGAACTCAAGAACCCGGTATTTTCTTACAGATTGCTGGTGAATGCCCGGCTTAGCAACAACAGTGAATAGAAGTTGGATACAATTAACATTCTCAAACAATGGTTGTTTTGGCTTGACAATCTGAGAGCAATACGATAGCCGAAATAACATCAATCGTGACAAGTATGCCATTCACGAGTAGGTTAGAAATATTGTTCCATTCTTTAATTACAGGCTAATTGAATACTTCGTTACTATAGAACCCATGAACCGTCTATTATTATAGATTGCTGGTGAATGCCCGGCTTAGCAACAGCAGGTTGAAGGTAGTACAATAGAAGGTCGTACAATTGATTGAATAAGATGCGCATTGCGAAAAGGACATCACTATTATCTGTATTTGAAGTCCATGTAATGAGCAAACTGTACAGACGCCCGCTTGATATACCCCGTAAAGCTTAACATTTGTATTATAATGGCGATATCTTCCTGTGACATGACTGTGTGAGTACTCTTTTTTAATTCCTTATGTTTCAGTTCACAGATAGCGTTATTTTTTCACGTAGATTAATGCTATAATCACCAACGCGAAAAATTATGTCTTGCCAAATCAATTTATAATTAGTGTGTATTTACAACGATAGAAACAATCACATTAAATTATGAAAATTTAAATTTCATTCTAATAATTTATATAGGCGCCACTTTTCTTTTAGATTACTTGTATCTGAAAGAAAAGAATATTGGATTAGAGGAACGACTTTAAGGTTTTTGAAGTGGCTCTCAAGGACAAGTGTATACGCCGAAAATGCAAAAGCAGGTAGGCCTACAACAAAAAGTCATGATGATGCAAGCCATGGCGGCGACCCCTGGGCCCCGTGCCCCCATTATTTGATAATTGCCATAATGTTAACTAATTTTTCCTCCTGTATTAATTCCTGTTTTCGGCTTATATCATCATAATAATTTTTTTTTTTTCTCAAATTCTTGTGACAAAATGCATGTTTTTAATCGTATCTTTATAATGTCTTCTAATATTTCAGATTTGACGTCTCTGACAAGCTGGTGAAGCCATATTAACCTCGTCCGTCATGCTAGTCTGTCAAGACAGCAGCAAGAACATCGCGGCAGAAAAGCGCGACGGACTAGCTTTTACACCATCACCGACTAGCTGTAAAGCTAGTCCTGTTCAAAAGCTCGTCAGTCTGGGCATCACTACGACTAGCTTTTATGCTAGTCCGTCAAACTAGTCGGTCGCGACGGACGAGCTTTAAAATAAGTCTGTCGTGACCGACTAGCTTTAAAGCTAGTCGGTCATGACTGACTTGCTTTCTGGAAAGCTAGTCCGTCGTGACCGACGAGCATTAAAACTAGTCCGTTTTGACGGACTAACTTGACGGACTAGCTCTCAAGCTAGTCCGTAGAGACGGATGAGTTTTAAAGCTAGTCCGTAATAACCGGGTTGTGTTAAAGGAAAGCTAATCCGTCATGACCGACTAGTTTTAAAGCTTGTCAGTCTGGTCATCACTACGACTATCTTTAAAGCTAGTCGGTCTACCCGTTTAGGTTTTCAGTGTACCAAGTGACCGATTTTTAAGAAGAATCATCTTGTCATGCTTCAGTGAGTAAAGGTTGAATGCAAAAATGTCATTTTTTGAAGTTCACAAGCTTATTATCAATAAATGATTTCGGAACAATATTATTATTTTTATTTTTTTTACATCATACTTGTCAAAAAAAAGATGCAACATAATGTGTCCTAACATTGAAAATGAGTTCATGGTCCAATTTTACGGTTAAGTTGGGTTAAAATTGCAAAAATGGTACTATTTGTGAATTTTACCTGGTATATTCGATCCAATATGGAATTCCTGTTTTGGGAGTGTTTGCCGACTTTTGCTAATGATTCACTGCTGAATGAACACATAAAACAGCGAAGCCCCCCCCCCCCAAATAATATTATAAATATATATATATATATATATATATATATATATATATATATATATATATATATATATATATATATATAATTTTTAAATAATGATCAGGTATTGCAGTAAGTTAAGGCCCTAAAAATCGTCTCAATAACATTTTTGGGGTTGTGTTTAGAACCTTTGAACATGTTTTAATGATCCAATGGCACTTCGTTAAAAAAAAATCAGGTTTCATTGAGCACATAAGACTAGAAAATCTATTTTGTCATGAATGGACTTAAATTTGAATTGTCACTTTGATTAAACAGCACGATTGTCTTTGGGGAGTACCTCGGAATTTATTTTCACAAAAATCCCGATGTTTCACTTGTCAGTGGGCACAAGATATGCAATTTGAATCGGGATCATGTTATTTGGTGCCCATATTAAGATGTGTGTCAAGTTTCATGGAATAACTCATGGTGGAATGAACAATAATCATCAATGAATTTAGGCCGAATTTCACATTTGGCAGATAATGATTGCCTCCTCCTCCTTTGACTTTGTGTATATACAGAGGTTTAACAAAAAGTGAAATTTGGCATATTTTCATTGTTAATTTTTGTCAATTTGACTTTGAGTTATTCCATGAAAATCGACAGACAGCTTAAGATTCCTCGATAAATGGTTTTCTATGGTTATTTCTCTTAATTTCTTTAGAAATAGGCCAAATATAAGTGTAGTACAAGTTTCCTATAAGCCCTCCCCCCCCTTTTTTTTTTTAAACCCAAGTTGTATTAGACGATTAGAAAATTGGACCAACAGCTGTTAGAAAAGGAGAATATATATATATATAAACCCTCAGGTTTGCTACAAGAAAAAGTTTATAAAACAGAGTCGCAAATATAGTTAGGTTTGTTTCTTAAGAAAATGTACTGCTCTTCATACTATACAAATTTGAATTTCGAAAAGAAATCATCGGTTGTGTTAACCTCAAAACAGCGGGTTCATTGACTGTACACTCTTGCTTTCTATAACAAACAATCAAATGTTAAGATGTACTTCTTTTCGGGTCACCATTTTTCTGCATACATCGCTTCTCAGACATTCTAATCAAAATAAATGCCTGGCCCTCCTAAAGGGCTCAATAGAAAGAAACGAAATGATAATAAATGCTCGGGGTTGCTTGCTCTATGCTCGTGTATCTGTGTCAGACATGCTTATCGAGGACAATAAACAATGAAAGATATCTTCTGTCATTTTGAAATTGCAGATCTATTTTTGAAATCAATACATCAGATATTATAAAATAGCAGGGGCAAGCGAAAGCCATAAAATTTTGTATACATGTTATTTCTTCTTCATTGCATTGCCACTGAATTGTTGAGGATTAAATTATATATTTGTTTTAGAAAGATATTACAATAACCCCACTTATACAGGAACAACAGAAATCAATAAAGATTTTTTTTTTTAATTACAATCAAAATTGAATCGCAAATTATGTTTGTCGGATCACATAACTAATTAGTGATTATTTGTTCATTTTTGTTTAAAAAAGAAATGTATTAATTATTTCTTATCCCAATTAATATATTGATCGCACTAGAATTTAATATGTATTACATAACTACACCAAGGGAATTTCACCTGTCTCTTCTGTAAGTATTTGTGTTTGAAACGGTATTTGAAAAAAAAAAAAAATAAATTACCCTGTTAACATTAAAATATTCAACTTTGCTGCAGTTTATGGTAATTTCTAACTACTGTACGTGGAGGGGGGGGGGGTTCAAGTATGCGCAAAAAAAGAGAAAATATTATTTATGCGCTTACAACGTCAACAGTTTATATCCACTTGGTCTCTGTTTGTCTTATACCACTTGGTCTAATAGCCAAATTGTCTAACTGCATTTCGGTCTAAATCACAAATGAATATTTGGTCCATCACCAGTCTTTTACTGAGAGTGACCAAGTGGTGGTAGATCAAGCGGAAATTAGAAATTTATGTTAGAAATTAGAAATGGACATGAGACGAAACGGGAATTAGACCAAATGGGAAAGAGACGAAATGGCAATTAGACCAAAAGGAAATTAGACGGACTGGTGGTAGAAATGGGATTTGACCATGTGGGATGAGACTCAACAGGCACTGGTCAAAATGGGTTTAGACCGATCGGCAATTTACCATGTCAACACATGAGGGGAAAAAACGTAATAGTCGCAACAAAAAAAAAAAAAAAAGATAAATAAATAAATAAATAATTGCCTGCTATAAAGTAATACTAACTATAAATTATAACAATATTATACACAAATATTTATGCAGCTTTTCCATAATTAAAAATGATGCAAAGAAGAAGCTGCACTATGCAAAACAATAAAACAAAGAAATAAATAAAGTATATACACTGAAAACCTAAACGGGTAGACCGACTAGCTTTAAAGCTAATCGTAGTGATGCCCAGACTGACAAGCTTTAAAACTAGTCGGTCACGACGGACTAGCTTTCCTTCAACACAACCCGGTTATTACGGACTAACTTTAAAACTCGTCCGTCTCTACGGACTAGCTTGAAAGCTAGTCCGTCAATTAAGTTAGTCCGTCATGACAGACTAGCTTATAAGCTAGTCGGTCACGACGGACTAATTTTAAAGCTCGTCCGTCGTGACCGACTAGTTTGACGGACTAGCATAAAAGCTAGTCGTAGTGATCATCTGAGCCCCCCAAAAAATATGGGGGGGGCTCAATAATATTGCGAGATCCGATGTACTCACGCTCGCCCCCCCAATAAAATAATTTATAAAATGTTTATAAAATGTTTTATATTTGAATGGTAATCTGTTAATTATATAGTAGAGCGGCATAGCCGATCGATTGTGCATTCTGTGATAAAAGCACCAATTTGCACACAATGTAGATATATGCCATAAAAACAAATTTTTTGATGTGGAGCCTCTCATTTCCTGCTTAGGTATACCGTCATTTCAAGAAGTAAAAAAATCGCCCACAAAAGAAAAAAATCGGACTTCTTAATTGGTATTCTATAGCATAGATAATAATTTGAATACAATTATTAAAGTCGATATTAAATTATAAAACGCACAAAGCTTTCCAGCCCAGAACATAAGTGTGCATAATATATTTGGGGAATACGGGCATAGTCCCTATCGGACCCGACAAAATATTGGGGGGGGGGGGGGGATAAATTGATATCCGAGATCCAACCACAAATATGGGGTTTCAATGATATCCGAGCCCCACTAAAATATCGGGGGGGGGGGCTCCGTGATGTTATCCGACCCCACCAAACACAATGGTGGGGGCTGATGATATCTGAGCCCCACCGAAAATATGGGGGGGCTCACTGAAATACGAATCCAACACAATTAGTGGTTCAATTGATAGTCCAGCCCACACAAAAATATCGGGGGGGGGCTCCGTGAGTTATCCTTAGTCCCCCCCACCAAAAACAAGGTGATGATATCTGAGCCCCACCAAAATATTGATGGGGGGGGTGCTCAACCGATATCTGAGCCCCAACCAAAATATGGGGGGGGGTCTCAAATGATATCCGAGATCCAACCAAAATATATCGAGGGGGCTCAATGACTATCTAAGCCCCACCAAATATGGGGCTCAAATGACAATCTGACCCCACCAAATAATTGGGCCTCAATGACATCTAGCCCCACCAAATAATGGGGGGGGGGCCAATGATATCTGAGCATCATCAAAAATGTTGGAGGGCTCAATGATATCTGAGCCCCAAAAAATATTGGGTCTCATATATGCGAGATCCGAATGTCTCAAGCCCTCCCCCCCCCCAAGTAATATATAAAATTTTCAATATTGAATAATCTGTAGAATATATAGTAGAGCGGCATAGCCATCGATTGTGCATTGGTGATATAAAGCACCAAATTTGGCCACACATATAGATAATATGCCTAATAAACAAATTTTGAGACATTGGAGGCCCTGATTTCTGCTTAGGTACGGTCATTGCAAGAATAAAAAAAATGCCCACTAAAAAAATCGGACTCATACATTAAGGTATTCTATAGCAAGATAATATTTGAAATACTATATTAAAGTCCATGAAATATAGAAAACGCACAAAGCTGTTCACCCAGAACAATAAGTGTGCAAATATATTTGGGGAGGCGGGTCATAGTCTATCGGAGCCCGAACAAAATATTTGGGGCGGGGGAGGGGGCTCATGATAACCGAGCCCGGCCAAATATGGGGGTGGGGGGCTCAATATATCAGAGATCCAACACCAATATGGGGATTCATGATATCCGAGACCCCCCAAAATATCGGGGGGGGGGTTCCGTGATGTTATCCGAGCCCCACCAAAAACAACTGGGGGGGGGGGCTGATTATATCTGAGCCCCACCAAAATATTGGGGGGGGGTACAGATATCTTAGCCCCACCAAAATATTGGCGGGGGGGGGGCTCAATGATATCCGATCCAACACAAATAGTGGGGTTCAGTGATCTCCGAGCCTCACAAAAAATATCGGGGGGGGGGCTCCTGATTTATCCGAATCCCCACCGCTCAATGATATCTAAGCCCCCACCAAAATATGGGGGGGGGGGGGCTCAATAATATCTGAGCATCATAAAAAATATTGGAGGGCTCAATATATCTGAGCCCCCCAAAAAAAATATTGGGTCCATGAAATATCGAGATCCGATGTGCCTCACAGCCTCCCCCCCCCCCAGTAAATATTTATAAAAATTTTCAATATTTGAATGGTAATCTGTAGATTATATAGTAGAGCGGCATAAGCCGAATCGATTGTGCATTTTGTGATAAAGCACAAATTTTTGCCACACATGTAGATATATCCATATAAAACAAATTTTGGATGTAGGCCTCTCGCAAAATGTTTAGAGCCTCGAAACCTGTATATCTATTCTACTCATCGAATTAATAATAAAATCATCCCTTATTATTATATTCAGTACTTTTTCTGTAACAATTTCTTTGAGGGTCATTTTTTTAAATGGCCCCCACGGCCCCATGGCCGAAATTGAGAGGCCTCTACATCCTGGTTATTTATTCACATCTATCACCTGTGTATTCAAATTTGCGCTCATAGCACTTAATTCATTATTTTGGGGGACTATTTTCGTTTTTTTTTTTAAACGCCCTTTTTTTTTTGATATGGGTCCTGAATCACGTTTCCATATTTGTTAGGCCCCGAAACCTTATACTCTAATCCTAACACATAATACTATAAAATCCTAATCATTATTATGCTATCCAGGTACCTTTGTTGAAAAATATCTTTAGGCCTTTTTTTACTTAAAATGGCCCCCACCTGCCCCATCGGGGCCAAAATCCAGAGCCTTTACATCGAAATCTGTTTATATGACATATCTACATTTGTTGCCAAATTTAGTTGCTTTTATCGATAAATCACAATCAGGGATATTTTGTCACTAAAATGCCGCTCCCACTAATAGGTATACACGAGTTTCATCCTAGAATATAATATTGGGAGGGGGGATTATATGATATTGAGCCCCACTAAAATATTAGCGGGGGGGGGGCTGCGCGATTGAATTTAAAACCTCGCCATAACACTGCATTGTAGAATCGACTTGGCAATAAACGTATCTCGCCATGTCCGACATACAACTTTTTTATAATCGACTTGGCAAGATAACATAATTCGAACTTGGCAAGAATAACTTATCTCCGCATGTCGACATACAACTTTTATAATCACTTGGCAAATAACGTATACTCGTCGCCATGTCGACATAACAACTTTTTATAAGTCGACGGACATATGTTGACACAGATTTAACGTAATCTCGGCCATGTCGACATAACAACTTTTTATAATCGACTTGGCATAAATAACGTATCTCGCAGTGTCCGACATACAACACTTTTTATAAGTCGACTTGGCAAGATAGACGGTATCTCGCCTTATGTTCGCACATAACTAACTCTCTTCTCATAGCTAGCGGAGTTCGAAGCTTGGCAAGATAACGAATGGCTGCGCCATGTCGACATAGCAACTTTTTATAACGACACTTGCAAAGATACGTCATGGCTGCGGCAACATGGTCGACATGAACTTTTTATAACTGGCGATAACGTATGACTTTTGCGCTGGCAAGATAACGTATCTCGCCATGGTCGACATAAGCAACTTTTTATTAGTTACTTGGCAAGATAACGGTATCTCGCCATGTCCACATGTAACTTTTTTATAAGTGCGACCTTGGCAAATAAGTATCTCGCCATGTCGACGATGTAACTTTTATAAGTGCGACTTGCCAAGATAAAAATTCGGTCGCGCAATGTCACATAATAAGGGCTTTAGTCGAGTCATGGCGAAGATAAAATAATCTCACCTATCCTCGTCAAGTAGATGGGCACTTTAAAAGCTTCCGTAACTACGATCAGTAAACAATCAGCATTAAAGATTATAAAATTGAAATTTAAGTTCTAATAATAAATATAGGCGCGCACTTTTTCTTTTAAGATTACTTATATCTGTAGAAAAGAATAGACTTGGATTAGAAGGAACGACATTTAAGGTTTTTGAAGTGGGCTCTCAGGACGAAGTGAGACTGCCGAAATATGCAAAAGCAGGTAGGGCTAACAACAAAAAGTCATGAGATGCAAGCCATGGCGGGCGACCCTGCGCCCTGCCCCCAAATTATTTGATAATTGCCAATAATGTTTGAACTAATTGTGCCTGCGGTATTAATTCGCTGTCTTCTTGTTATATCATCATGTACTAAAAATTGTTCTTTTTTGGTTTTTTTTTGTTTTTTTGGTTTGTGGTTTTTTTTTTTTTTTTGCCTCAAAGATTTTCCTTGTGACAAATGCATGTGTTTTAATCGTATCTTTATAATGTGCGTTCTAATATATCAGATTTGAACGTCTTCTGACAACTGGTGACATATTAACCCTGTACCGTCATGCTAGTGCTGTCAAGACATGCAGCAAGAACATTCAAGCGGCAGAAAAAAGCGCGACGGACTAGCTTTTACACCATCAGCCGACTAGCTGTAAAGCTAGTCGCTGCTCAGAAAGCTCGTTCAGTCTGTGCATCACTAG
>CALNVZ010001602.1:16455-44905 GCA_940671915.1 Paracentrotus lividus
GTTTTTTAGGTTGATTGGTACCTGAGCCAATGACCTCACTTTCTCAAAGCTTGGTTTGTTTATGTTCCCTGTGTGTTGATACCCCTTTTTCCCCTCTTGCTTTACTGCCTGCTCCCTGTCCCCCCCTACTGGGTGTTAGGTCTACTATTTGTGGAGTTGGTTTGTTTGTTTGGGCAACGGACTTTGCCGTGCCCGTTTGCGTGGCACAGTACACATTTGTGGGTGTACCTACAGTCTTTGCGGTTACATAATCCAGATCGAGAATTAAGTTCGTGGCATATTCCGTACTTACGAAAAAAGAGTAGCCTGTAGTTTGAGACCTATCTCTCCTAACCAGTGCCTATTTAGAGTGGTGGGTGCAAACATTGGAGCGATACACACAAAACACCAAAAGGTTTGACCACAACGAGAGAGGAAATAATGAGGATAATAATAAGGAGCACAAAAGCAAACAGCACCAAACAGTGAGAAGGCCAAAAACAAAAACACACACATGAGACTACATCGGAGTAAACCATAGTAATCCCCCATTTATCTCTGGCCTCAAGATCCCCTCTGTGCACAAAAGCGTGTGCCGAAATTCTATGTCGTAGTCCTCTCCACCTCCGATCCGTAGTAGCGAGAAGCAGCAGAACGAATGAGGTGCAGTACTTTAGAATTGCGTGAGTATGTCGTGGATTTGCTCTAGATAAATACTTGTGTAAACCAAGAATGCATAGTCCATGTTTCAGGGAACACCAATCTGTCTTTTTGGAGGGAGCATTGTAGGGCTTTAACACTAGCCTCCCTTCCTCCTCAGCTACCGCAGATTGGTTCCCCGTTCTGCGGCATCACGCATGTTGTTGGAGGTTACATCTTTGCATTTTACCAGTAAATGAGGTCAACATACTCCCCCTCCAAATTTTCCTTTATGCTATTGGGATAGCTACACCTATTTGTCTCCTACTGGATAAAGGAATGATGTATGTTTGACCTATCCTAATAAGTTCTCAGTTGTGGCTTTTTTTTTTTCTGTGTTCTGTGTTGCTAGATCTACCATGGTGTGTCAACTGTCCCCTCTATTCACTAGGCCTGTGCCTCCTCGTTTTCGTAAACATCAACTTGCCCTCTATAGTCTGATGGGTTTGTATCTAAAACATTTAGATCTAGGGTTACAATTGCTGGAAAGATGTGAAGGGGTCTCCCCATTTCCAGAATGACATTGCTCTCCCATGTTTGGAGTTATGTGCCCCATAGCAGGGCATGGGCTACAACCTGTGCGGTCTCTTACTGCTACATCTATAACTTGGCAGACCCTCCATTTATGACTATATGTTGGCGGCGACTCCGCATCCGTCACTTTTATCCCCTACTTCTCGTTGTCGATTGCCGCTCACTAAATTTGCTTCTTTCTTTCTTTCTATTGTAGATATAATGGCCCTACAATACAATACTTTTTCTTCCTTTCCTAGTGGAGGGTGTAGTTCGGGCCCTTGCCTTTGGTAGCTGCTTTGTTTTCTTTTTTGTTGTTGTTCTATAAATCCAATTCACTTTTCCCTGTTTCGGCCCTGCTTTGCTCCCTCCGTCTATCGCATATTAATTACATGTATTTTGTCTTTAGGGGGGTTGTTGTTAGAAACACTGATATATTCCTTCTTCTCCTAATCCATCCTCTCTCTGGCTCTCATCCAGATTTGGGAGGGGTGTCTCACCACTTGGTTAGGTATAAGGGGTGCTGGGATGAGCCTGGCTGGCTGCACCGGCTCCCCTGTACCTGGCTTGGCCGTACTTGACTTGGCTGTATCTGGCTTGGCTGTACCTGGCTTGACCCGGGTTGTGGTGGCACTGTTTTTGCTGGGTTCTGCCTCGGTTCGCTCACCAATTCCGTCCCGCTACGCGACGGCTTGCCCCGGAGGGCTGGTGCAGACCGTGTACGTGCAGCTGGTGTTTGCATGGTTTGTGCTTGGCGAGTTCGTCCTCTTTTTGACTGAGATCGTGTGACAGTTTGTGCTGGTTCTGCGGCCTTTCTCTTTTTGTTTTTTTCCCATTGTTCTCCCGATCTGTTTGATTCTGAGGTCGACTCTGAAATGTGATGGATACCGCTACTTTGACGTTTAGAAAAAGGGGTAAAACTTGCACAGCTGTAGCCAAAACTTGCTGCCTTTACGGAATTTATGACTGCAATGGCGGATCTTGTGTGCGCGACAATAACCTGCGTCCAACACGCGCTGTTCCCCTGTAATTGGTTCACCTGCGCAGCTGGTGATTAATAGCAATCATCTCCATTGATTCTGAGAATTTGCATACGTTAGTATTCAAATAATTATTTCGATACAGTAAACACTTGTCTCTCTCAAAAATTTACTGATCACTGAAAATGATCATTACCTTTACCGTGCTAGCCTACTTTGGTAAAACGCAGTCCAGGGCCTTCGCCAGATTTTTTCAAGGGGAGGTGCGTTTCGGAGGATATGTCCATTTTTAGGGGGCGAAGCGACAGAGCCCAAGGGCGTGAGGAGGGTATGGCAGTCTTGGGTATGGGAAGGGTGTCTTCCAGCCCCAATATGGTAATTCCTTCGATGATGAAAACATGTGAGCGCAAAGCCCAAGAGGAAAGCTTTCTGTATGCAACTTTCAAGAAAAAGTATTTCGTTTGATCATTGTTTTTGTTTTCGCGCGAGCCGAAAATTCGCCTTATAACGACGTAAGGCTTTGTATTTCAGACATATTGTTCGCATTACTTCTTAATTAACAGATCTGTTAATTAATGGTTTAATAAATGTTTGTATATCCTTTCTGAACGTGACGATAAGTCTTTTTATGATATAAACATAGGAGCGCGAAGCGTAAGTGGAAAGTTTTGTACATGATTAGCAACCTGAAGTCAAATTATTTTGTTTAATACATTGTCTTTTATTTGGCTTGCGAGCGCGAAGCGCGAGCCGAAAATTTTGCCTTATAACGACATATGAGGCTTTGTATTTTACTCATATTACGCCCCTTAATTCTTAATTAACAGATCTCTTAATTAGTGGTCCAAATATATATGTCTGTATATTATCCTTTCTCAACGTGACGATAAGTCTTTTTATGTTATAAAGTAAATATACGAGCGCGAAGCGCAATTTGAAGTCAAAGTATTTTGTTTGATCCTCTGTCTTTTATTTGCTTGATAGCGCGAACCGAAAGCGCGAACCGAAAGTTTTGCCTTGTATCGACTCAGGCTTTTACAATTCCCTGATCACCGCCCTTTAGCAACATCGAGCACGAAGCGCGAGCGAAATTAAATCCAATCAGGTGGTTATCATTGCAACCCCCTGATCCTATTAAAGAATGGTCTATATAAATGCTTGTAAGGTACGTTCCCAAAAGGTAAATAATTGTCGCGTTCGTTTTCCATGTGGCAGTGCAGGAGAAATTTTGTTGTATAACCTGCTATGCATGCGGCGTGGCTCGTCTTCGCCGCGCTCCGTGCATTCATCAACCGATCTGCTAATCCGTCGTCCAACCTTCGATTGGGGAACGCTGGCCGTCTTTTCATATCGTAAGAACGCTAATGCTACAGTCACACAGACACTTACGTTTAGTTACGTCCGCTGCGTATAGATTTGGCTGAGTGGACGCAGCATGAACGCAGCATGGACGCGATCATCCGCAAGGAACGTAAGTATATGTCCGAAACTGTACCGTATCGGTACGCACAATGACGGCCCCACGCCTGCGAGATTTTGAAATGTTCAAAATTTCGCAGGGCATCTTTACGGATGCCGACTTACGTAAGTAACCGTAACTAAACGTAACTTTCCGTAAATGAACGTAACTAACCGTATCTAGGACGCAGACCATCCGGGAAAATTCTTAAGTTCCATTTGCGTTTATTTGCGTCCACCGTAAGTATTCACAATTATCCGTAATTAAACGTATCAAACGTTTAAGTAGCCGAAAACAATACACTTAAGAGGCTACGGACAAACACTTAAGCGTTGCGGATAATTAAGTCCTTTCACGTTTTGGAGCTCCCGACAACGCGTTCTTGTTTGCCACTGGATAGGGGTTATATAAATGGCAGGTCCTAAATTTCCTATAGGGAGGGGGCGGGTGGGGGGGGGGTAAATTAAAAAAAAAAAAACAAAAAAATAATAATAATGTCAAGCAAGCTCCACTCAAGTAAAAAATTAACGGAAAACAGGATGTTCGAAATTACATTTGATTGAAATCCTCTGCAATCACATCTTATAACTTAATAATTTCCCCCTTTTTATATGACGAGAATATATCGAATAATTATTGTTTAAAGTTTGTTTTAGTTAGATAATCCCTAGCTTAAACATGGTTATGACCTCTTGAGAGCGCGATGCCCGGTCAAGAAGGGTTATTTATATCAATTTGTTAAAAATTATGTCGTTTAAATCACGTGAGCGCAAAGCGCAAATACTCTATTTACCATGTAATAATTCGGAAAGCAGGGCAGTCTGATCTGTTTGGGCTACAATTTAATTTTGTCTAAATGATAGAATGAGAGAGTGATCTTTACAGCAAAGCAAGTTATGCACTCGCCACCAAAAAAAAAAGGAGGGTCATAAATTGAAATTCTCTTTTCCTCTTCTATAACAGTGCAAGTTAAACTTTTGAAAAAGATAGACCTCTTTGAAAACTATGATATAATCTAATAATTAATTGCGCTGCATGTTCTTTCTTCTGGGATGTTTTATCTTTCGATTGGTTCCTTTATTTAAACAAACAAAAAAAAATATTCGTTTTTGTCTGTTTATTAGGGACCTAATATTCTTAAATGGCCTGTATATAGAAGCGATATAACAAGTTGTTTGAAACCAAATTATTTTACATTCTTCGTTTTCCCCTGTTATTCTACCTTCTACCCCCCCCCCCCCCCCTCTCTCTCTCTCTCTCTCTCTCTTTATCTCTTTTTTCCCCCTTCTTTTTTTTTTTTTTGGGGGGGGGATGGGGTAGGGTGTTTTCCCCCTGGATCAACGTCTGTTGCCATGTAGCCCTCTTCAGCCTTTGTCTTTGTACCTACCACATTGCTTTGGGGGTAGGACTTTGAAGCCATAAGTAGCAGAAATAGGAAAGGTCATCTATTACCGAAGGTTTAAAAAGCCCCACACTCATTGACCAGAGAGATATATAATTTTTCATTACAATTCCCAGTTATCTGAAAACGCATAAATCCCCCCAAATGTTTAAAAGTGTCCGGAAGTCGAAAAAAAACAAAGACCGAGTAGACTCGCAGGGTTACTCGTAAGTGGACGCAAGTGTTCGTATCTGAACGTAACTATTCGTATCATCCGCATTTTGTTCCGTATAATTATTGAGGCGTGACGAGAAGGCATCCGTGGGGATTCGCAGAAAAAATTACAATTTTTGGACGTAACGCAGGACGTAACTCAACGCAAGTTCTGTGTGACTGTAGCATAAAGGACGTACTATCCAATTACGTAAAATTTTGCACTTCTTTTCTTTAGTTTCAATCTTCAAGGTTTCTGTAATAGCGTCCTCTACGTTAACATGGCTATACTCATCTGGTAAATAGAAGTCATAATACTTTTTTTTTTTAAAGACCATATCTGACATTTTGCAGTAGCCTAGGTCTGAATGTTTAGATTTTGTTTTTGGTTGGATGGGGTTTTGCTGTAGTATTTCATAATACCTTGAAGTTTTTGGCAAATTTAATTATTGTGTTTCATTTACTTGTGACTCGTTTCATGAGTCGCGGAAACTCAACGTAGTTTCCGCGACTCATGTTTCAAAACCGAAAAGTTTCAAAACCGAGTCCAAAACCGCGTCTCAAAGTAGTTTGATAAATCCTTTTATAAGCATACCAACACGATGCGGGAGCAAAATCTTTATACATGGTTATAGCTATTTGAAGAAAGAATATTTTATTAATTCATCGTCTTATTTTTTGGTTGCGAGCCCGAAGCGCGAGCCGCAAATTTTGCCATATAACAACAAGAACAATGGTGAAGGCATTGTACTTCACTCATATTTTGCCTCTTACTTCTTTTTAAATTCCCCGCCCTTTGACAAAATGTGACCGCCAAGCGCGAGTGAAGAAACCACCAAAACATATCGATTATTAAACAGTCTATGAATTATAGGGCCTTAATGGTTGTAATGATCATTTTAAGAAAAATGCGAGCGCGAAGCGCGATTGGAAAATTGTACATAGATAACTGAAAACAAAGTATTAATTATTTTAACAATTGTCTTTTGTTTATTTTATTTTTATAGGTTTATAGCGTAAACTTTTTGTACATGCATGCCCAAAACATTTATGTTATAATGACCTGAAAGCAAGGCAGTTAAAATTTATTTTGCAACTGACTAAAGCATCTCCTAAAATTGATGATGGTCTTCTGGTATAAAATCAGACAATCATAGGAGAGTGCGCTTGGATTATTATTTTTTTTTTATAATTAAAAAAAAAAAAAGAATACAAGATTTATTTACAGCTCTATCTAATAAGAAGATAGTATCATCTTTAGAATTGAAAAAAAAAGTTTCTAGCGCGAAGCGCGAGAAAAATTATGTTATTTGAGAGAGTCTTTGTCAAAAGAAAGAGAGCAAAATACTAGAACTTTAAACGCTATCACATTTCGAATTTAGTGGCGCCGTTTTTTTTTTATATGTGTTGAGCAGCACCAATTAGTACCCCCCGCACTCACCGCACCCTCTCCCGCGGCGATGACCATATAGACCGTATAAACATATTTTGTTTGCTCCTCTTTCGCACGCTTCCTTTTTTTCTCTCTTTTCTCTTTTGCGCCTCTTTCTTTTTTTTTTTTTATTTATTTTCTTTTTTATTGCTGAAGGGGGGTGCGTTCGCACCCTCCGCACCCCCCTGGCGACGGGCCTGCAGACTGAAACTGAAGCGTGCTAATAAAGCTTAACCCCAGGATATAGGTGGTACTAATCCCCCCCCCCCCCTAGCACCACCTATTTCCTTGGGTTAAGGATTCTAACTGCAGTCTGAAAAGGGTACTAGAGAGCTAAAATAATCCCATGATATCTGTGAATATTACAAAAATTCCTCGCGTCCTTCATATCTTTCGGGTCTACGGTACCATGGCAGCCGTGTAGGCAAAAGGCGCGGGCCTAAACAAAAAAGGTAAATAGGGATAAAGGGAAAGAAAAATGGAGAACGTTAAGGTAAAAAAAAAAGAGGGAGAAAAGAAAAAATGAATAGAGGGCAAAAAGGGGTGTGTGAGGAGAGAAAAAAACAAACAAAAACAAAAAACAAAAACAAACAAAGGAAAGGGGAAGGAAGGAAAGTAGGAAAGGAAAAGAGACAGAGGGGGGGGGGGGGAAAGCGGTTGAAAAAATTGCCCGGGCAACAAAATTTATATGTGGCGCAAAATTTATTGCCATATTAACCTAAAATTTAGAGAGGCAAAAATACACATACACATACACACCACACACACACACCACTAACACACACACACACACACACATGCACGCACCAAAAGACACCCATTCTTCCTCTCCACACACGCAAATCATCACACAAAAGCACACACGCACACTCTCTCTCTCTCACACACACACACACAACACACACACAAACACACCCACCACTAACGCACTAAGCGATTCACCCTTTTGATGTTTTTTTTTTACCCAGACCATCATAGGCCAAGAGCTAACTACAGTTTTTTATTTGTTTTACATTTCCCCTGTCAATTATAAACCCTTTGCAATCGAAGTCGTTCACCCAGCGAGGCCATCGGTTCATTTAATTAACATTTAAGGCAATCGATTTCGTTTCGTTCGTTCATTTTGTTAATGACTTTTTTGCGATCAAAACTGTTTTTTATTCTTAAAATAAAATTGATCAGCGGAATTTGAAAACGGATTGAAATTTGTTTGTGTGTGTGTGTGTGTGTTTTGTTAGTGTGGGTGTGTAATTGGTTTGTGTATGTGTCTTGGCGTCTTTGTGCGTGCATACAAGTAATATATTCTCAGTTTGTTTATCCTTCACCCTGCCACTTGGCGCAAGTGAGATTTTGCCGTCTTCTGAAGAATGTATGCTGTTCAGTCATGCATGCAAAGATCCAAATGAAAAGGACACCAACATATGCTAGGAGCATCGACCCTACCAAAAATGTACTGACGACAAAGGAAGGAATGTGACATTGTTATTCTGCACCTATTACCAGCTCTTACTCTTCCCTACACATGTTGTCACCACATTTCCATAATTTCCAATGTTTACGCAACAAAACAGAATGTCGTTTGATCATATCATCACCACCTATGCTTCAGCAGCCCTCTGTATATGAAATAGAGATAGATCGACCCAGCAGACGACATTTTTAGGGGGTTAGGGAGCAAATGTATATATCTCATAATGCTTCGAAAATCAACGTATGATCAAATCTAGGTTTCCTTGTTCTTCCGAATCTATTTTTCATCATATACCTTTTCATTTTTGGAAGAAAAGAGGTGAAATTGCCACTTAATTGGGATATTTGGGAGTTTTTCAACACATGGTAAATTCGCAGAATTTGTCAATATTGTGATATTGCTTTCGACTTCATGGTAAAAAAAAATAGTATTGGAGCATATCAATTCTACTCCACGTGAAATGTAAATCTAACGTATGACATTAAATCTTAACATAAAGACGCGTCCATTATTTGAGGAGGGGAAACGCAACATTACATTCATGAGTTTAGTGGAAATACATGCAGCTGAGCCGCGCAGAATTTTTTTTTTTTATATTTAAGTGAGCCGCGCAGAAAATTATACAGCTCTACATTAATGTCAACAAAACCCGCGCTAACGGCGGGAAGCGACCGATTGACAACTGCATGCAATCATTACTTAGCGTACAAAAACTCGCCTAAGAAAACTTCCCTGTCGGTAAAATGGAATTGTCAGTCGATCCGTTCGAGAAATTAGTCATGGACAAGAAATAAATAATTGAACTTTTATCATAGTTTTCGTAGGTAGATGCTTCAGACCAGATTGGGGAAAAATACATTTTGGCAAGCCTATAACACCATTGTGCTAAATGTTAATCAGAATCTTGATTTCACATAGATTATATGTTCCTAACGATTGTGTATATAAATAGTGATCTTGTCACATCTTGCGAAGACGCCGTCCACATGCGATATGCATGTGATATGCGGAAATCATATCAATTTCTAGTTGTAAACTTAAGAGATAGAGGGCGCTACCATTCTACTCAAAGCGAACGCTCCCATTTACTTTTCTGTTTTTGGACAGTTTTTCACTTTATTTTCTTTATTGTGGCGAGCAACTAAGTACGTTCACCTCTGAATTTTCAGAAATAGGGATAACTTATTGCAAAGGGAAAAAAAGTCCTGTCACTTGAATCAATTCGAAAGCCTGTCAGACATATTCCTGTACAATATTGCCAATTTTGAGCCCGGAACAGCTCATGCGCTTCAAAGTTGCTCCTCAATGACGCCTAATTATATTACACTTTAATGATCACACGGTTTTTAAAAGGTTGAATTCTCAGGTTTCCATTAATGTTATATTTATTTCACTTGGTTAAAAAAAGTCCTGTCACTTTTAACTATTATAAGAGATTTTTTTCTCGATTGGTCAATGTTTACGCAAATCACATGCATATCGCATAGAAAATAATGCAAACGGCGTCTTGGCGAGATCTCTTGGTTTGGAGCATCAATCTATGTAAAATACAGGTTCTGATTACAACTTCAGCACAATCATGTTATAGGCTTTCAAAATGTCTTTTTCCTCCATCGGTCTGAAGCATCTACTAATTAAAAACATGAGAAAAGTTCATAAATTTCTTTCACCTCCACGCAGTATTTGCTTCCTCACCGGACGGGCGATACCATTCGAATGCAGGGAAGTCTTCTTACGCGAGTTTTTGTTATTGCAGTCAGCTGTACAGATTTCTGCGCTTCTCAGCCGTATTTCCAACGTTACTTTGTTGCGTCTGGCCTCTTAGATAATGGACGCGCCTTGTTTAATTACGATTCAATGCCACACATTTAGTATCGTTAACTTTACATTTTACATAGAGTAGAATTGATATGATTGACCCATCGAGTAAAGATTCATTTGTGATAATGTTCAAAGTGACAGAACTCTTTTTAACCAATCGAAATGAATGTACCATATTTGGAAAGCTGAGAATTCAAGCTTTTAAAAACTGCTTGATCATTAAGGTGTAATATAATGATGGCGTAATCGAGGAAGATGACTATGCAGCGTATGAGCTATTTTGAGAGCAAAATTGGCCATATTGTACAGGAATTTTATCTTACTAGGATTTAGAATTGACCCAAGTGACAGGACTTTTTTTTCCCTTTGCAATAAGTTATTCCTATTTTTGAAAAATTCAGACTCTTAGCGTACTTATTCAAGTTGATCATTTCTTTGAAAAGGTAGTTGCTCGCCATAATCAAGAAAACAAAGTGAAAAAACTGTGCAAAATACAAAAAGTCTATTGCCGCGTTCGCTTTGCGTAGAGTGATAGCGCCCTCTTCCCCTTAAGTTTACAACTAGAATTGATATGATTTGTCAAGCTTATATGTTAGCCACATTTGGGTTCACTATCTTTTAATTGGCACAATGAGTATCCTTCTAAACGTGTCCAATAATGTCCACCCCTTCAAATCATTATTTAAAATCTTTCCTTCAAATTATAAGCATAAGGAACTTCGGAAACCGCGGTAGTGAATTTTGGGCGTGAGGCATCGGAATGATTTGTATTGCGCAATACTCATTAATATTTATTTCACGATTAAAGCACAAAACGGAAAAAAAAAAAATCCAATTTGCAACATTAATCATTGATATTGTTTGCCAAGCCTATATTACAGGTTCAATTTTTTGTTGAAGCAAAGAAAGAGCGACATTATACAGCAGCTCAACTGATTGTTTTTGTTTTTGTTTTTTCTTTTTTCTTTTTGTTTTTTGTATGTTTAAGTTATAAATTCTCACTGTTTTATTTGCTAGGATGCACTGTTTGAGATATAAATATAAATGTCAGTACCTTATCAATTACAGGTAAGTGACAAAATGAAGTCTGATATTTGGTTTAAACACGTAGGTTGAAATGATGTCAATGGACTTTCGTGGTTAGATAGTCGCCTCCCCATTAAAATATATATATATATATTCTTTTACTCCATTGAATAAACTTTTACTCAATTGAATCAAGTAATAATAACTTCATATCATTTTCAGTACAAGATACTTAAAATAGCATGGAGTTGTTAATACTCGAACAAATTAAGGCAGTTTCTTAAAATAATTGAATTAAGTAAATTCGACAGTAATTTCTTTACAGTGTAGGAGGATGACTGTACCAAGACATACGCTGAAAGAAAAAAAAACTATTGGGGCTACACTTTTGAAATGGCTGCCAAATGTAAAATATATACAGTGGTGGCCAATTATTGGAACACCTGAACCTAAACAAAGTCTATGGGATTATCAATGCCCTAGCTCATTTGCCGAACTCAGTTTGAAGATATCTTTTGTGTGCCATGAGCTTTCATGACTTTTTAGCATAGGATCTTACATATATGTTGATACCAAATGTATATAGTTTCGGCCATCTGGTAATGCACACCATTAAAAATAGTTGCACTATGCGTTTTTGGTTTCCCCCATAGACTTGTGTATTAAAGGAGAATGAAACCCTAGGATTCAGTTAAATTGTATGAAACAAAAAAAAATCAAAGAAACAGATTAAAGAAAGTTTGAGAACAATTGAATAAATAATAAGAAAGTTATGTGCATTTGAATGTTGTGATCACTAATGCTATGGAGATCCTCACACTGGCAACAGGCCCAAGATGTGTGATGTCACACATGAACAACTCTCCCATATGACATACAAAAAAATACCAAATTTTTTTCTTTTTCCTCATTCTAATGGTAGTACAGACTCTTCACAAATGATTATATGTTGTGAACTTGTATTACATGTCCTCCCATGAAAAGAATCTCAGATCTTTTAATGGAATTAATAAAAAAAAGACAATTTGAGTGAAATATGTACCAAAGTAATGGGGAAGTTGTTCATGTATGACATCACACATCTTGGGCCCGTTGTCAATTTTAGGATCCCCATAGCAGGAGTGATCACAACATTCAAGTGCTCATAACTTTTTTATTATTCATTCATTTTTTCTCAAATTTTCATTGATCAGCTTATTTGATTTTCTTGTTTTTGTACAATTTAATGAATTCCTAGGGTTTCCTTCCCATTTAAGCATGTTGTCCAAATGCAAAAAAAAAAAAGAAGTAAAATGCCAATTTCATATGCCGTTGCTCAAAAAGTATTTGAGGTAGAAGTATGAAACTTAAAGCTAATGTATAGTTTTGGGAGAACATATTTTTTGTTTTACTTCCATAGCAGAATAATATGAATTAATACCTCAAATAACCTCTGTGTTCAAAATTATTTGTTATAAAATCCACTCTAAGACCTGAATTTAGCAACAAAACTGTGTAAATCGGTTTGTTTCTGGGCCGTGCCTAAACCGGATCACACTGGGGAGAGTGCAATGTGCAGTGGTTTGTGTGCAAAGTATATGCTATTGATACACAGACTGATACACACACAGAATGCCCACATGCCATACCAGTCAGCAGTGGTGTGGCATGCCCAGAGTTCTGGGGTGAGAGTGAAGGAAGTATGGCCTCATTTTGATGAATATCTCCCCATGTTTATGCTAACTATAACATATCATGAAAAGACATGCATGGCACATGGTTATATTGCTTGCCCATGTATTGATATGTTATTGGGACAATATTAGGACAAGTTGAGTAAGTTTTTGAAAAATGCAATTTTCTCTACAACAACTATACTTGGGCTTTAACAGGCTTACTTATTCTAATATTCCTCAAATACATGCCAAGTTTCAGAAAATTTGATCAAATGGGGAGGGTGGATTCGCCCCCACCCTCGGGGATGAGATGACCAAAATAACCATGCCCAATTTTGAAGGTTAAGACTATTTTTTTCATTTCATGAAGACACTCCTTGTAAATGTATATTTTGTTTAAAGGTGGTCCTTCACGAGCACCGCTAAACTAAAACGAGAAATCAAGATGCGCTATGTGTGGTCGCAGCCATATTGTTTACGAAGCTTAGAGCGTGACTTAATTTGCATACGGTTACACGCCAGCCAATCGCGATCGCGCTGTGAGAGCGATTCGCGATATACAACATAATGTGTGTGGATTGTGTGTATAAAGCACTGTATCAGTGCATTCGTGTATACCTGGGCCGAATGCATTGCAGTGTTCGGTGTTCGGATTACTAGTATCACCTTCTCGCTTGCATGCGAATCATTGCCGATAAGAAATTGGCTCATGACCTCGGCAAACGTTCGGGTGTTCTAGCTTTCGGTTTTTGGACCACTGCGTAAGAGTCGCACATCGTTGGTATGAATGAGCAGCTTGCAATGTTCGTTACTGCGTACGTATTTTGAACTCCCTCTACACTATGGGGAACGTACATCTTTAAAGGAACTTTCACGAGCAATTCAAATATGTTGAAAATTAAGGGTCATTGGAACGGGGGACTTAAATATGGGCACTGAATTAAAAATTTAAGGCCCTTCAAAAATAATTTTAAATCCCCACATAAGATGTAAATACTTCACCCAGTGTTGTTATGAATGCCATTTTTGGCATCCTCAGGAAATTTTCTTTCAGAATATATATACTTTTTGTAGGGAGAGGCTTAAAATGTTTAACGTTATGACACTTTTATCCTGAAAAGGGCAAGATTTTTAGATTTTTCAATTGGTGGTGTAACATAAAAAAGGGCGACTTGGGGGCGAGTTCCCAACGCATGGCTTTGTTATTTAGTTTTCAAAGCATAATGATGATATTCGGAGACATTCCAACCATTATATAGGTATTTCGATGGTCAACTGAATAAAACTTACTAAAATCATTTAAAATATGCTTGGTGTTCTAATAATTTTGGCAGCCACTGTAGTTCTTAGGAGAATTTTTTATGGAAAGCCACGATTAAATGTTTTTACTTTTCACAAAGCAACTTCAAAATAATTGGACCCTTCTTTGATTCACTCTGTTTACGTTTTCGTTCAATTGTACTTATTGTCTCTATGGTAATAAATCATTTTCTTTTTAATGCTGGCAGTACAGGCCTTCTAAAAAAAAAAATTTAAAAAAATGCTTCATTGTCTTATACATGTATATGAGGAATAATTTACAGTCATTCACACCAATCAATCTCTTATTTGTATAATTTTAAAACTTCCATTTTTTTTTACTTGTTTTACTATCAATTGATGTGGTATGTTAAAAAACGGCGATTATGGACCTTTATACGCCTCTATCAACGCTAGCCAGCTACAATATTTCTAATACCACTCGGTGTTGGGCAAGTCCAAGCTATTTTGTGCGGTAACAAACGGGACATTCAGAGCCAAAAATAGGGCTTGTTTGAAAAATCTTAAATGAAATCTCAATCCTTAGGTAAATTCTTGAAGGTACTAAGAATCTTCAACAAAAACATAAAAAAGTAGTTGAAATAAATCAATTCATATTTAATTTATGATCATTTATTTGTCGGTAACAAACGGGACGAGAAAAAAAATGGAGTTTTCAAATTTTGACTTTGTTTACATATAAATCTGAATTTAAAGAGTAGATCTAAACTTGCATAGTCTTAACCTCTTAAACATGTAATAAACATTGTGAGGACACATTTTAACGTTAATACAACTTTGAGCAAGGTCAAGGAGACTGAAAACACACGGGACAAATATCCTATGTAATTTGTTTCATTAAGCAAAGGATGTAGCCGAGACGTACCAACGACTTGTTAAAAAATCTTTCTGATAAAACAAAAGAAACATAATACAATACCCAAATGTAAAAACACTTATTTTGTTTCATTTCTAATGGTGGGAGGGCGAGTGATAAAAATGCATGATTTCACATCAGCTCAGTAACTTTTGTGAGACTATTTCTGAGACCTGAATATTTTAAATTTAAAATTATGGAAAGCTATGTGCTAGGTTTGTGATATTTTCACCAGAGTTAGCCAAGAAAATATAGAAACAAAAAATACGTACTGTTTTGGTTTTACTCCTATGACAAATCTCTTTTTTTAATGGTTGAAAATAGTATTTTAATTCATTTTATTATTTTTTATGAATATTAATGACCCTTGTGACGCCATATGACATTTTTACCTCATTTGCATATGGTTCATTTCATACCCTTTATGGTGATATATGACACTGTGTCCCGTATTCTCAAAAGCCGCCTAATGCGGCGGTCACAACTCGTCGTAGGCCACGGGGCACGTGCCATCAACGTAGCCTGCGTTGCATGCACAATGTATGCACAGGTCGTTGGTCAATTTCTGCGATTCCTGCGTTTCTGTAATAAGGGTATTGGAAAAGCTTCCTGCACGTCGTACATGCAACGTGCCTGTGAGGTACCTGCGCTGCACGATTTTTCTACGAAATCCATCGTAGGGAGTTGCACGTCGAAGGTACGGCGAGTTGTGACCGCCGCATCACTTTAAGCCAAGCTTAAAATCTGTGGTATTAATACGGCTAGGGAAATGAGACACAATTTGTCTATGTGGCATGTTTCTTATAACAGTTTACCAAATTTTGGAATTGTGTTTTAAATGTAAGGCAACTTTTGTACGTAATATCATTCCCAGGCAGTTTTAATGGTTTCACTACCAATTAGGATAAAACGAACATCTACTTTTCGAGATTTTGCTATCCATAGGCCTAGTTAAACCACCGATTTAATATAGGCTTAAAGGTAGGCGGCTTTTTAGAATACGGGCTATTATGTATACCTTAATGGGGCGATTTGCCCAATCCTACGGCTTTTCGTGAATTTAGAGACCTTACGGGTTCCTGATGATATTTCCTTCCGCCGCTATTACGATCACATATCCTACGGCGCCCGGTCGGTTAAAAGTATAAAATATGTGGATTGAAATCGAAATACGCCCGTGAAGAGACCGTAAGAGCGCCTTTCAGGCGCCGACCGATGTTCTTTCGGGGTCCGCTACGATGAACATAATGTTCCTCTATTATAAGGCTCACCAGAGTTCCTATTTGCAGGTTATACTATTATTAGTATAATTTATTTATTCATTTATTTATTTTTCATTAAGGATGACTGACCACAGTGACTGACTGAACACTTAACCTATGGCCAATATCACGAAAAAAAACAAAACAAAAACAAACAAAAAAAAAAACAATCACGCGTACTCGGTCTTGCGATGTTTAAGATTTCCTCTACGGCTATCCTGCGGCACCCTGCCAGGCTCCTAAAGGGCCCCTAAAGTATTCCTGTCGATATGTAGACCGTATGGAATGAGACCAAACAGGCATTAGCTGTGGTGGGTTTAGACCGAATGACAATTTACGTGGGTATGACACTTTTGTAAGGAAAAACACACAAACATGATACACAAAAAAAAAAAAAAAGAAAAAAAGAAAAAAAAAGAAAAAAGAATAAGCTTTTATTGGGGAAAGCGGTCCACTTTGGCCGTTCAAGCATCAAGATTTTATTTTATTTCTTTATTATTTTTTTATTTCATTTTATTTTATTTATTATTATAACTATTATTAGTTCTAATTATTATCATTTCTTCTTTTTTGTCAGTTAACCCTTGCTTTTTGGGGAGGGATGGTTCACAGAACCCCTCCTTCCGTGTCCGGGCCTGTTGTAAAGTTTTGTCTTAAGCTCTTTTGAGTATAATTGTATTTAAATTAATTACGTTTCTAACCACAAATACGGCATGGAATACTGTAAAATATAAATTCAAATCAGGGGGTTTTGATCAAAAGACAAAAACATTCTATATGAAGTCTGAAAACCATCGGCGATATCACTAAGAGCATATTATGATGACATATTAAAGATATTTATGAGGGACTTTTTAATATCTTGAAAATCTGAGCCAATACAGAACAGTCTCAAATAACTATACACTTTGGAAAATGCTCCCAATAAACAATGTATTAATGTATTCAGAATGCTCATGATCTTTAGCTAGGGTAGATGTAGGGAATACCGGCCACTAAAGCTCATTTGCTTAATTAGCACATGAAAACAATAAAATCACAAAAGAAAAAGATTCTCATTGCTTAGCTACATCATTCAACTTTATTTTCCAAAAAAATTGAGGTAATCAAATATTTGTTGAGGCAGTTATATGCAAATAATGACGTCATCGTAAATTGTCCGGCATTTCCTACAGTGTAGGAAATACCGGACAGTATGTGTTTACCGTTTTTTTTTTTTTTGTATAAAGATCTGTCTGGAAGCACTGAACTGAATGTAAACCATCAACTTAACATGTTTGTATTGATTTTTTATAATATTATTCATTTTTAGAAGATGATATGCATTTTACTACAAAATTTCAAAACACTCAGAATAACTTTATATCTTATGTAGATCATGACATATCACAATAATAATAAAGAGAAATAGACATTTCAAAATTGTCAAACAATTTAATAAATAAATATAATACATTATATATGCAACTTACTATTCGATCTACATGCTTAGCAACTTAACCCGGAAGTAAAACAAACAAACTTCCATGTGGTGTCCGGTATTCCCTACACAAAAAAAATGACTGACTAGCACTTTTCAACACACTGCCACCCCAATACACAGGCTTTGTACAGTGCAAACACTCCATACACGTTTGGCCCACCCTCCTCACATGTCCATGATGCATGAAATAGAGGTCATGCCCCAATTCTATTTTTATACCATCACATTCTCTAAAATGTAAATTTTTACATCAGGCCATTTTTCAGGCTGCAAATTTTCCTACCTTGACAGACTGTGATAGTTTTCTCGGAGATTTCTCACTTGTTGTTGTCGAATACAGCATTCAACCTTCCCAGACAGACCATCTGACAAATAGATGCCGGTATTTCAACTCAGTTGATCTTATGTTGGCAGCTAGGGCTGGACATGTGGTGACCGTCCGATATTCCCTACTGTCCGGTATTCCCTATATCTACCCTATCATTATAGCACTAGCCCGATAATAATTTATGCTGACAATCTCGAAAGAAAAATTTGACAATTAATACTAAAAATATGTATACAATATGATTTGGAAAAAACTTGTGGGAAAGACCACAAGGAACCCAATGGGAATCGGTCAGGCGCCGTGCGGACCACGACCGGGTACATCCTGACGTCCGTGCGGTGCATGCTGCACCCGCCCGACACCCTCCCGGCTTGTTACAAGAATTGACAGAAAAAACGCGCGAAGCCTACTCGGCAACTGATAGAAACCCGATTGGTCCCCTTAGGTGACTCCACGGGCCATATCAATTCTAGTTGTAAACTTAAGGGAAAGAGGGCGCTATCACTTTATGCAAAGCGAACGCGGCCATAGACATTTTGTATTTTGCACAGTTTTTTCACTTTGTTTTCTTGATTATGGCGAGCAACAAATTTTTCTAATAAATGTTCACCCTGATTAAGTATGCTAAGATTCTGAATTTTTTAATAACAGGAATAACAAATTGGAAAGAAAAGAAAAAGTTCTGTCACTTGAGTAAATTCGAAAGCCAGGTCACATCAAATTCCTGTACAATATGACCAATTCTGCTCTCAAAATAGCTCATACGCTGCATAATCATCTTCCTGGATAACGCATAATTATATTACAGCTTACTGTTCAAGCAGCTTTTAAAAGCTTGAATTCTCAGCTTTCCAAAGATGGTACATTCATTTCGATTGGCTAAGAAAAAGTCCTGTCACTTTGAACATTAACACAATAGAATCTTTACTCGATGGGTCAATATTTCCGCATATCACATGCATATCGCATGTGGACGGCGTCTTCGCAAGAGGTGACAAGATCACTATTTATATCAATAATCGTTTGGAACATCAATCTATGTGAAATAAAGATTCTGATTACAACTTCAGCACAATCGTGTTATAGGCTTGCCAGAATGTCTTTTTCCCCAATCTGGTCTGAAGTATCCACCTACGAAAACTATAATAAAAGTTCAATTATTTCTTTCATGTCCAGGAGTAATTTGCTCAGACATATTGGCGGACAAATACCATTTCACCACAGGGAAGTTTTCTTAGGCGAGTTTTTGTACGCTTAGTAATAATTGCATGCAGTTGTCAACCATTCGCTTCCCGTCGTCAGCGTGGGTTTAGTTGACATTTATCTGGAGCCGTATAATTTTCTGCGCCGCTCAGCTGTATTTCCACTAAACTCATGAATGCAGAGTTGCGTTTCCACTCCCCAAATAATGGACGCGTCTTTAAAGCCATACGTTAGATTTACATTTCACGTGGAGTAGAACTGATATGTTCCAAGGGCTGTAGACCGTCTACCGATTTGATAAAAACGCCAGGAGAATTGAGAACATGAAAGCAATAATCTAGGGGCCCGCGCGATCAGTAAAAATACACCGGTACCCGTGGGATCGTAAGGGACCCGGTAAGGAACCTTACTAAAGTGACTGAAATGGTAAAAAATTACACGCCGTACGGGTCCCGAAATGGAACTGTGATCGCGGCATTACAAACCCACTGACACACTTGACACAAAAATGGTTAAAAAGTCGAAAAATCACCACCTTGGGAACCAATAGCGTGGATTTGCCCTGTAAATGCAAATCTGAAACACCTCTTTGTTATTTTTTTTTATTTTTTTATTTTTTTTTACAAATGAACTATTACCATTTGGTATGTTTTGATCATTTATATTATAACTTCCGTTTTTGTACACGTTTACTGAATAAAGTATGGGCTATCGGATGACAATAAAATATTGGTGTTTCATAATACTCACTTTTTAACAGCAGAAATAATCCGAAAACAAAGAGAAATACTGACGTCAGGAGAAATACACCTGACGCATCTGAAATCCAAATTTTTATTCACAGTTTTAAGATGACGATCTTTTATTCACAGAAAGAGAAATATGTACCATAATTATTTCAAACGCATATGAAACGATTTTCCTTCGCAATTTAATTGATTAAATATTTCGTTCCTTCTACTCTCATGGACATGTAACTGATAGTATCGTTTTACAAGCCCTACAAATCAGATCTCTGAAATGAACCAATCAATCCTTTACCCAAACCAGTTTGAACCGAATTTTGCACACGCCACACTACCCCGAAAAATGCTGACGCCAAAGAATTATAAATAGTTTTCTATGAAATTACATTGGTAATAATATAAATGACGGCCAATAAAATTTATACCTTTAAAGTAGACACTGGTTTAAAGGAATAAATGCAAAAATACTATTTTTAAAAAGGGGAAAAAAGAAGAATCTTGCTAAGATCCTTCATCAGTAGGCCTAATCATTTATGTATTTGCTTTAATTGTGTATTAATTTGTTTGGTAGAGGTTAAGATTGAACTCTAAGTATAGGACTGTTTCTGATTGACTTCAGGATTGAGAATAATGCAAAGAATAATGGAGAATGATAGCATTAGAGAGAGGGGGAGAGAGAGAGAGAATCAGATGATCAGAGATGGTTTTTTTTTTCTTCTGCAATATGGTTTACATTACTTTGAGAAATGACAATTTATCCATTAAATCATTACAAATTTTTAACCTGAAATCTGGATTCACACAAAAACAATGACCTGTTTTCGAAAAGGCTCAAAAGGGTTAGTTTCTTTTGAAATAATTTGCTGTTTTAAATCGAAAGATTTATCCATTTCTACGGGCCTGATAAACTTTTATTTCGTTACAACTTTTCTGATATGTTCGTCAACCATCCACTAACAATTTAGGAAAGCCTTCTGACGCAAACTTGCTTTATTTTGTGACCTTAAATTGATGTGTTTATAATTAGTGTTCTCTCTCCTGAAATAATAATTTAGGTAAAATGATGAACATAATAATGACTGATATGTAAGGCAGTTGCGTAGTAAAGTATAAACAGGGTCTTAATGGAAAATAAGTATACATGGTTGATTTATCATTCGACCTAAAGCATCGATTCATATAAAGTTTATTATGTTACACAGCAATCCATGTACTAGTACATGTTTTCACATAGTTTCATCGGTTCTTACCTTATCTGACTGGAATTAATATTTAACATAATTATCAAACAGTAATGATATTTCTGCTTGCATTGGATTGTTTGTTGAAAATTATCTACCCTCGGATATCACAATATAATAAAACATATTTATTGACGTTTATTTGCCAAAGTACCCCGTGACGTTACAAACAGATCTCGTGATATCTAGTATCTGAGAGTTTGTTTAGGCCATACTTGAAAGGCCCACGTTCCCATAGTGTAGAGGAAGATACAAATACGTACGCACTTACCAGCGATGCGCGACTCTTACGCTGTGATACAAATCCGAAAGCTAGAACACCCGAACAATTGCCGAAGTCGTGATTTTCTTATCGGCAATGATTCGACTGCTGCTCGGAGGAAAGAAAGGGTTGACACCGTCTGTGCAAACAAGAAGCTATCGCTATGCACGTGATAAACACATCTCGAGATCCGAACTACACTGCATGCATTCATTCACAGCGCATTCATATTGTGCTTTATACACACAAACACACACAATGTCCACATACACAAACACACACACACATACACACACACACACACAATGTTCACACACAGAGACACACTCACAAACACACACATACATACACACACATATATACACACACACACACACGCACACACACACACACACACACACACACTTGTATGTCGCGAATCGCGCTCATTTTGATTGACAACCATAATGCAAACTGCATGAGTCATGTATACCGTGTGCAATAAGTATTGTCGCCCCCGTCACAGAGTATACAAAAATGCAGTATAACTCGTCATTTGACTGAATTTTATTGGTATAAACACATTATTTTTACTTATGATATATCACTTAACATCAATATTATCTGAAATAGCAATTTAACGGAAATTGTTTCCCCCTGGGGATCAATAACGCTGGACCAACGATCTGGCCAATTTTTCTAAGCTTGACCCAGTAAAGACGGCCTAACTGATCGATGCTTATTCTTCACCCCATCTTTTCTGGCATTGCTCCAGAGGTAAACCCATCTTGTTGACCCGCCGAGCAGACTTACTATCTCCTTGTACGTTTATCCTTCTTTTCTCCAAGTTTTAGCCAATTTAATGGACTTTTAATTTCGCTCTCAGCACTTTCCTTCTTCCTCCTGTTATTATTGTCCACCATTTTTCGATGTCAAAAAGGAGGTTTGAGATTTTAAATTATTGGGTTAAAGTTCAAACCAGCATAGCTCTAGTTATACATATCACATGAAGTTCATATATGCAGCATAAAAAAGGTAATTTCAACAGCTAAGCTGGCATATGTGTTTGAAAGCCGAAATCATTACTCCCTTAAGTACATATTCAATACAAGCACGACATAGGGGGTGACAATACTTATTGCACACGGTATACAATGGCGGCGAGCGCATGAGTGGGACAAACTATGAGCTCATTTGCTTAGCCATGCTCATGATGCTCGTGAAAGATGTCCTTTAATGATAATATATTTTGAATATTTGGACCTAAAAAAAAATCACAAAACAAAAACATCAAGAACAGGTTTACGGACCTCTTCGATTTCTTGTTTAAACATGGATTTTCACTTATAGAGTTGACTTGAGGTTTAATGATTACTTCAAAGGTAGTTTATAAAGCGTACCAATCCCCCCCCCCCCCTCCTTTAAAAAGCAAAATATCACAAACCCTGTTTTGAAGGGGTATATGACGACCTAAATATGCAAACAGTCGAAAGTCCAAAATATCAGCAAAAAATTACAACAAACAGTGATTTCATGTCACGACAGGAGGGGGGGGCGGAAACACAAGGGGGGAATTAATGATACACTCAAGCGGAATAAAGCGTCGCAAATATACATAAAATGTTGCATCAAACATTCGAAATAGAAAGACACACTGCAAACATATTTAGAAACTTATGACGATTTAAAGGAGCATAACAACGTAAACCGATTGTGTCACGGTTTTCTATTATCAACCCTAAATATATAGTCCCTCCCGACAGGATTCCGTGAATCCTGGCCGTTCTGGCTCTGTCTGAATCGTATGCGGCCAGGAGTCGGCCGTTGTAAGGTATTAAAGGCCAAATGGGGGACAGACAATGAAGGAAGGCCAGTTTGAGATTGCTTAGAGGAGGAGACCCTTAGTCACCTTCTGCAATGCCCTATTCTCCCCTACCCCTGCTCCTAAGCTGATCTTTCTACTCTTTCGCCTAATGGGATCGCCTTCGTTCAGTACTTAATGGGTAGAGTATAATTCAGAGTTGGATTAACAAAAAATCAATATATACAATGTATACTATGATCTTTAAATGTGATTAGGTTAAATTACAAATCAAACAGAGCAATAAGAGAAAGGACTCAAGAATAAGATAAGTTAAACATTAATGTGTGTTTTTATCTTGTAGAAAGAATCTTCAGAACTGGTCTGCTCTGGTTGCTAAGCAGAGAGATGAAGAAGTGCAGAAGAAACCGGTGGGAGAGGCTAAGAAGGAGGAAGATAATAACACGGAAGAGAAGAAACCACCACCTGCTAAACCTCAGCCTTCACGTACGACCAGTAACATGCCAAAGGATGTACTTAATAGCGATGATGGGCTAGAGTAGGTCATCCGGAAAGCATCTATTTAAATGTGGCCACGCCCCTTAGTAACCAGGCATCAAGAACTAAATCAATCAGGCATCAAGAAAAAAAAAAAAACGTTGTACCAGAAGCATCTATTTAAATGCGACCACGCCACTTAACCAGGCATCAGGAACTGAACAATTCTACCAGAAGCATCTAGTTAAATGTTGCCGCGCCCCTTAGTAATCGCCATCAAGAACTGAAATATTCTACCAAAAAGCATATATTTAAATGTGACCACACCCATAAACCAGACATCAAGAATTAAACTGTTCCTCGAGAAATTTGCTATTCAAATTCTGACACACCCTGTAGTAATCTCGCATCAAGAACTCAACTAAATTAAACAAAATGAAATTTTGAATGCATCTCAGGATTAACCTATCTTTGAGGATCATAACAATCCCGGGAAGCATACTGCAATCATTTCTGCACCTCTGAATTTAACTTACAAAGATATAAATCAATAAAGTAATCAAGTCGGGTAGAACTCATTGATCTACAGATTAATCATTTAAAGCAACCTTCATCATGAGTTCATTTATATGGTGATGATGATGAACAGCATTTGTATAGCGCCTATTATTTGCCAAAACATTCGAAGGCGCCAGTTACAATTTCAAATTTGGATAGGTAGAGAGTTCCAAAGCCATGGAGCAACTGCAGGAAAGGCTCTATCCCGCATATTTTTTTACAGATACTGGGTGCTTGAAACGCAAGTCCTGAACACTTTAGTCCTGAACGCAGATGACTTATTCTAATGAGTGCCATGGGGCCTACAATGGGGGTGTTAATAAAAACAATTTCTTGTTATTTCAGATAATATGGTTCATTTGATACCATTTTCAGCATTTGAAATGAATTATTATAATAAAGCTATTGTATATTCATCTTTCAAAAATTGTAGGCATTATTTGTACAGACAAAATGATCGATTAGAAAGTATTTTGAACATGTAGCTATGCATTTCATGTTAAAACTTTTTTGTAGAGACATTGTTCCAACAAACTTGTACAGTATATCAATGCATGTTGCAATGAAATTTACATGTCTTAATAAATCTTACATTTTTTCCATATATACATGACAGGTGCATATCTTTAATAGACAGTTTAATAGATAATGATAGCAATATACAGTTTATATAAGATTATACAATATTATTTGAATAAATATTTCCCAATTCACTGTCCACACAACACCTTTTATAATAAAAAAAAAAAACTGCAACACAATCAAAATGTAATTTCTCTCACACCTTTTCTCAGGACCTGCAGGCCCCTGCCAGTCGGGAGTAGAATAGACCCGCTGTATTCCCTGCATGTCGTAAGAGGCGACTAAAAGGGACAGTCAGTTTGCCGTGGACTGCGACCCGTGTCGGTGGAGAAGGGGATCCTGGTGATTGAGTGAATGGTGAGACTGCGGTCCTCCTGAAGCAACACATCACTTTGGCCCTGGATTCACCTAGTCGGGAGGTTATATAGGCCTGGATATAATCAATCGGCTGGTGGTGCTTAGCCATAAAATGCAAGCAGTATTGATTTCATCGACTTGAGCCAATATACGTTTGCCTACTATAATGTTAATTATGTGGCAGTAAATTGTTATTTGTAATCAACTTTGCATTTTAGAAGGCAGCTGCTTGTCAGGCCAATCTGGGTACATTTGTCCTCGGAGTATAACACTTTTTGTATCCCTGGCGTCCGCAGGATGAATGGTTCCTAAGCCATACGACGTCCCCTCGTTGGGCTCGGTGGTGGGTGGAGCAATAGTGTCGAAAATAAACAAATCAGTTATGGCTAAACACAAACAAAACAAAGAACAAGAAATGACTTATCAAGCGACTCGGAAGATGACCGTGAGTCTTTTCCGAGATTTCTGATAATTCAGGCTACCGACCCAACCAAGCCTCTCAAACTGTCGCCTTTCGCGATCAACAAGGGCATTGAGGGGTTGGCTGGGTCTGTACGTAACGTGTCTCGCTTAAGAATCGGAGACATCCTAGTAGAAGTAGACAGAGCAGTACAATCGAAAAACTTACTGAAGGTGAAATTGTTTGTAAATATCCCCCTCAAGGTTTTTCCTCATATATCCCTCAATTCGAGCAAAGGAGTTATCCGTTGCTCCGAGTGTGAGAATTGTGAAACTGAGGAGATCCTTGATGAGCTCTCTGACCAGGGTGTCACGGAAGTCTTCCGTGTTTCTTCCTTTAATAACGGTGAGAGGAAGAGGACGAACACACTGTTTCTTACTTTTAATGCACCAAGTATTCCATCATACGTTGAGGTGTTATCTCAGAGTAAAGGTTGACCCTTACATCCCTAATCCAATTCGGTGTTTTAATGTCACAAGTTGGACATTTTCAGAGCGTTTGTACCAAACAGGAGTGCTGCAGCAAGTGCGGCCAAGAAGGTCACGTGGCATCAGATTGCAAGAACTTGGTCAAGTGTATTAATTGCGGAGGGAATCACTCCTCTGACTCCAGAAATTGCCCGAAATGGTTAGAGGAAAAAAAATACAGGAAATAAAGACTTGCAACATGTATCCTATCCTGAAGCACGCGAAAGCGCTTTCAGTCCCAGCAACCGCCAAAACTCTTCGTACGCCGATAAGGCAAGTGCGTCCCTATAGCAGCAAGCAGAAAGTTCGAGGGAAAACACTCTCTGATGCTTGCTGCCAGACAACCCTAACTTGGATGAAGGGAGATTTCCCAAGTAGTACAAGCAAACACATATCTACTAGCACAGGAGAAATTAAAACTCAGAAAAAGCCTGAAGAAAACAAAAAAGTTCCAAGAAAGGTAGAAACTCCTCGTCGGAGCAGAAGTTTGACCAGAGAACTTGAGGGACAAAAAAGGCTTCTGGCAGTTAGACCGATAAGATCAAACAAATCAAAAAGCCAGTAGAGAAAGTAAAATCTAACCTATCAGAATATAACACGTCAGAATAAATACAGTAGTCTAACAATTGAAGGGGGAGGGGGAGATGGATGTGATCCCCCCCCCCTTCCAATCCCCCTCCGTCCAAACTACAATTGTAAAAATAAATAAAGGATAAAACATAAATGCATCCTAATAAAGACATAGCTGTTGTTCAATGAACTGCCCGCGTCTTAAACCAAATTATGAAGAAATTAAACGTGTTTATGCATGATTTTAATCATCTTGTTTTCTGTTTACAGGAGACATTCTTGGGCCCAACTGATAATATTACTTTTCGTTATTACAATATTTTCAACAAGTTGTAGTAGTTCATTGGTAGATATGTAGACCCATTGGAGGTTCAACTATCTTAATAAAAAAAGGAACCCCCACATGAAATAATTAAAATTCAAAGTAACCTTCAAGTCATTGCGGCCAAGGTGACACTTCACGCACCTTTACCATATGTTCAATATACATTCCACCTAGATTTGAACTTACTCAGAAGAATTAGATACATGCGTTGTATTCTGGGGGGGGGCTTTACGGGCCCGGGCCCCCGGGGGGCGCAGGGGGGCGCCGAAAAGAGAAGAAAAAAGGAGAAAGGAAAGAAAAAAAAGAAAGAGAAAAAAGGAAAAAAAAGAAAGGGAAAAAAGGGGGAAAAAAGGGAAGGGAAAAAGGGGAAAAGAGGAAGAAGAAAAAAGGAAAAAAAAGAGAGGAGAGAGAGAGAGAGAGAGAGAGAGAAGGGAAAAAAGGGAAAGAGGAAGGGGAAAGAGGAAGGAAGAAAAAAAAGAAGAAAAAAAAAGAGAGAGGGGAAGGAAAAAAGGAGAGGGGGGAAGGGGGCGCCCTTAAAAAAATTGGGGGGGGCCAATCGACAGTAAACTAAGGGCGCAAATTGACCTTAAACCTAGGGGCGCCAAATTTGACCTTAAAATTAGGGGGGGCGCCAGATCACCTTAAATTTAGGGGGCGCCAAAATCGACAGTAAACTAAGTGGCGCCGAATTGACTTAAACTTAGGGGCGCCAAATCGATCTTAAATTTAGGGCGCCAAATCGACAGTAAACTAAGGGGCGCCAAATTGACCTTAAACTTATAGGGGCGCCAAATCGACCTTAAAATTTAGGGGGCGCCAAATCGACATTTAATTTAGGGGGCCGCCAAATCGACAGTAAACTAAGGGGCGCCGAATTGACCTTAAACTTAGGGGCGCCAAATCGATCTTAAATTTAGGGGTACATTTAGGGGTACATTTGTCCTCGGAGTATAACACTTTTTGTATCCCTGGCGTCCGCAGGATGAATGGTTCCTAAGCCATACGACGTCCCCTCGTTGGGCTCGGTGGTGGGTGGGGAGCAATAGTGTCGAAAATAAACAAATCAATCATGGCTAAACACAAACAAAACAAAAGAACAAGAAATGACTTATCAAGCGACTCGGAAGATGACCGTGAGTCTTTTCCGAGATTTCTGATAATTCAGGCTACCGACCCAACCAAGCCTCTCAAACTGTCGCCTTTCGCGATCAACAAGGGCATTGAGGGGTTGGCTGGGTCTGTGCGTAACGTGTCTCGCTTAAGATCGGGAGACATCCTAGTAGAAGTAGACAGAGCGGTACAATCGAAAAACTTACTGAAGGTGAAATTGTTTGTAAATATCCCCGTCAAGGTTTTTCCTCATATATCCCTCAATTCGAGCAAAGGACAAATCGACAGTAAACTAAGGGGCGCCAAATTGACCTTAAACTTAGGGGGCGCACAAATCGACCTTAAATTAGGGGCGCCAAATCGACCAAATTTAGGGCGCCAAAATCGACGGTAAACTAAGCGGGCGCCAAATT
>CALNVZ010001602.1:44930-62999 GCA_940671915.1 Paracentrotus lividus
ATATCCTTGCTCCGAGTTGAGAGAGATTTGAAACTAAGAGAAAAATCAATTAATAGATATAGACTACTATTAATTACAGGGTGTTCACGGAGTCTTCCGTGTTTTTTCCTCTAATACGGTGAGAGGAAGACGAACACACTGTTTTTACTTTAATGCACCATATATCCATATACGTGTAAGTGGGTTATCTCAATAAATTGACCCTTACATCCCTAATCATTCGGTGTTTAAATGTCAACAATTTTGTACATCAGAAGCGTTTACAACAACAGGCGTGCTGCAGGTATATGCGCCAAGAACGTCATGGCATCAGAGATTGCGAAAGAGACTTGTCAAGGCATTAATCCGAGAATCACTCATCGACTCCAAAATGCGCGAAATGTGTAAGGAAAAAAAATACAGGAAATTAAAACCTTGCAACATGATCCGTATCCGAAGCACGAAAGCGCTTTCAGTCCAGCAACCGCAAAAACTCTCGTACGCCGTAAGCAAGTGCGTCCCTGTACAGCATAAAGAGCAAATTTCGAGGAAAAAACACTCTTCGTGATGCTTCTGCCATATAACTAACTTGATAGGGAGATTTCCCAAAGTACCAAGCAAACACATATCTATAGCACAGGAAAATTTAAAACTAGAAAAAGCCTGAAGAAATATCTAAGATATATCTCTAATTATATGGTATATAGATCCTCTCGACAGAAAGTTTAGTCAGTTACTCTTATACGAAATATAATGCTTCTGGAGTGCCGATAAGATCAAAAAGCGAAGATCAAAAAGCCGAGTAGATTGAAAGAGAAATCTAAGCTATCAAAGTATACAATCAGAATAAATACAGTTAGTCTAACAGTTGAAGGTGAGGAGAGTATGCGATCCGCCCTTTTCCATCCCCCTCCTCCAAACTACAAATTGTAAAAAAAAAGGATAAACATAAATGCATCTAAATTAAAGAACATAAGCTGTTTGTTCAATGAACTCCGCGTTCTTAAACCAAATATGAAGAAAATTAAACTTTATGCATGATTTATATCCTCTGTCTTTCTGGTTACGAACATTCTTGGCCAACTGGTATGCATAATCTTTTCTTATACAATATTTCAACAAGATGTAGTAGTTCATTTGGCTAGATGGTAGACCCATGGAGGTCAACTATCTATAAAAAAAGAACCCCACAAAATAATCTAAAATTCAAGAGAACTTCAATCATTGCGCCAAGAACTTCACTTTCACCTTTATCATATTCAAGTATAACATCCAACCTAATATTTGAAGCGTACTCAAGGAAATAGAAGCGCGTGGAATCAACTCCAGAACCTTTTCTTTTATTGAGTGACTTAAATGCGCCACAGCCCCCTTTGGATGTCAAAATTTTAGATACTAGTAAATAGAACAAACATAATCATTCTTGATCTAGTATTCTAATAACAGCAATACAATGAGCCGTATATTCATTTTCTAGCCCGGTTTTCTCAAGACACTAATTATCAGTATGCTCACCCACTATTTTTTATGAATTTTAAGGAATTCATAATGATCAATGTGGCTAGTGACACTTTCCTTATACTCATTAAACGGTCATTGTTTACCGGGAAAAAAACCCCAAAATGCAATCTCTAAAAGCAATTGCGTTGACTTTCAAACATAGTGCAAACAGCATTAATTCAAGAAGAAGTTAGAATTAAAGATAAAATCCCTTAATCATTTTCTCATTTACATTAATTGATTATAGCCACCCAATTACCATAACCAAAATCAAATTCTCACTTCGAAGTATTAATCCTGTTAATACAGACTGCCAAGAAGCTGTTATAATGTCGATTCCAAAAAAAAACGTCGAAACAATATTCCAAAAACATCCAATAATCTTCACAAAACTTCTGGCAAAGCCTATATATTCTCCTCGATATCGATAAAAGCTAAAAGAGATCTTGGAAAGTTATATCTAAAAATTAAATCATTCTCCCATATGATCAGATATCTATATAAAATGTTAATAAAATAGTCGGAAAAACATAAAAGAAATCCTGTTCCTTTCTTATCGAAAGATGCGGATGGAACAAGTTACCGAAAAGATAGACATAGTCAATTTATTACCCAAATTTAACATAACAACTCTCTCAACTAGATCAGCTATTCTCCTGATCCCAAGCTTACAAATGTCAAGCTGAAAAGGTGGAGACTTAATTTTGCTTCAACAACACAGAAGACGTTTAAGATCCATAATATTTACAACTAAATATTCCCTCAACAATCTCAGTGATTAACAATGCCGTGATATCCGACTACAGTTTAAAAACATTACCAAGAATCTCCGCGCTGGATATTTACAAAATTTAGATATTTGTTGGAGAGACGGTACAGGTGTTACACCCTCTTGGAAAAGAGATGAGTCGACCTTAAACTTATAGGGGCGCCAAATCGACCTTAAATTTAGGGGGCGCCAAATCGACATTAAACTACTGGGGAGCCAAATTGAGCTTAAACGTAGGGGCGCCCAATTGACCCGAAATTTAGATGGGGGCGCCAAATTGACCTGAAGCTGAGGGGGCGCCTAATTGATATTAAACTTAGGGGCGCCGAATCGACCTTAAACTAAGTAAGGGCGCCAAATTGAAAAAGGGGGAGGGGAAGGGGGCGCCCTTAAAAAAATTAGGGGCGCCAAATCGACAGTAAACTAAGCAACGCCAATAAACTTAGGGGTGCCGAATGGACCTTTAACTAAGGGGCGCCAAATTGAGCTTAAACATAGGGGCGCCGAATTGACCTTAAACATAGGTGGGACGCCAAATCGACCTTAAATTTAGGGGGGCGCCAAATCAAATTTAAAATTAGAGGGGCGCCAGAATGAGCTTAACGTGGGGCGCCAAATTGACACGAAACTTAGATGGGGGCGCCAAATCGACCTCAAACTTAAATGCGCTCTTTCGACCTTAGATTTAGGAGGGGCGCAATATCGACCTTAAACTTAGGGGGGCAAAATTGACCTTAGATTTAGGGGACGTCAAATCGAACTTAAACCTAGAGGGGCGCCAAAATGATCTTAAACGTAAGGGCGTCAAATTTAGATCAAATGTAGGGGCGTAAAAATGATCTGAAACTTAAGGGGCGCTGAATTGACCTGAGACTTAAGGGCGCTGATTTAACCTGAAGTTAAGGGGTGCCAAATCCATCTTAAATTAAAGGACGCCAGATTGAGCTCAAATGTAGGGGTGCCAAATTTATCTTAAACTTAGTGGCTCCAACTATATCCTATTTACCTGAAACTAAGGGGCCCAAAAAAACACACACACAAAAAAAAACAGAAGGGGTCTTTAAATTGGTCTCTATCTAGAAATAGCAAAATTTTAAAATTCCATGCATCCTGGTTTGTATATACATAGGAAAATTTTCGCTCGCGCTTCGCGCTCGCATCATCTTTTCCTATTGATTTATTACATTGTGTCGAGAAACGCATAAAATGACCTGTTTTCTAATCATTCGAATGCATCAAAGTTTTCGTTCCCTATTCGCACACGCCTATGTTTTTCCTCTTTTACCAGAATTTACATTATGGGATTCTAACCGTCAAAACATTTAAATTTACTTGTTTTCACGTTACATTTTTTATTTGTTTATTTATTTATTTATTTTTTTTTTTTTTTTGCATTTCAAATTTATGTTCAACATATTAGCGGCGTCAAATTGAGCTTACACGTACGGGCGCCAAGATGACCTGAAACTTATGGGGGCACTAAATTGAAGTTCAGGGGATGTCAAATCGATTTTAAAAATAGGGGCGCCAAATTGAGCTTACACGTATACGGCACCCAAATGATCTGAAACTAAGGGGCGCCGAATTTACCTGAAACTAAAGGGGCAACAAATAGGTTTTTAAAATATCGTCTCTACATTTTTCGTCTCTAAAATTTCAAAATTCATGCATCCGGGTCTGTATATACATAGGAAAATTTTCGCTCGCGCTTCGCGCTCGCATCATTTTCCCCCAATGAATTTATTACATTGTGTTCCTGAGGAACGCATGAAATGTCCCGTTTTCTAATTATTTGAATACATCAAAACTTCCGTTCATGCTTCGCGCTCGCCTGTGTTTTTCCTCTTTCCACAATTTACATTATGGGATTCTAACCATCAAAACATTTCAATTTATTTGATTTCACGTTACATTCATTTTTGCATTTCAAATTGACCTAAATCTCAGGGGGCGCCAAATTGAGCTTAAACGTAGGGGTGTCAAATTGACCTTAGACTTAGGGATGCCAAATTTATCTTAAACTTAGGGGCTCCAACTTTATTTTGAACTTAGGGTGGTGTGCCGAATTTACCTGAAACTAAGGGGCAACAACTTGGTATCTGAAATATGGTCTCTAAAATTTTTTAATTCCTCCTGGTCTGTATATACATAGCAAAATTTTGGCTCGCGCTACGCGCTCGCGTCATTTCTTTTCCCAATGAGTTATTACATTGTGTTCCTGAGGAACGCATGCAATGCCATGTTTTTCATCATTCAAAGACATCAAAATTCCGCTCTCGCCTGTGTTTTTCCTCATTATAGGATACTAATCATCAAGACATTTAAATTTATTTGAATACACGTTACATTTATTTTTGCATTTTCCCAGGGGCATCAAATCACCTAAATCGTACATGTATGGCGCCAATTCAAACTAGCATTTAGAGGGCGCCGAATAATTAGTTGGCGCCAAATTGAGCTTAAACTTAGGGGCGCCGAATTTATCTTAAACTTAGGGAGGGAAGCGGAAGGATAGATAAGCAGCTAGATAGATAGATATTCATCTCTCTGTCATAATCATGTAAAATTACTGGGCAACATACGGTCTTTAAATTATGGAGGCCAAACTGATCATAAACTTCAGGTCTCTATTACTTAGAGCAAAATTTTCGATCGCGCTTCGCGCTCGCTTCATTTGCCAAAGAGTTATTACATTGTGTTCCTGAGGAATGCATAAAATGTCACGTTTTCAGAGATCATTCCGATACATCAAATTTCTGCTCGCGATTCACGCTCGCCTATGTTGTCTTTCTTGTAACCAGATTATGAGGATTCTGAACAACAAAACATCAATATACATTTGTTTGATTTCACATTACTTGATGGACAAATTTCACATGATTTTATATGGCTTGCTTTTAAATCGTTTTGATGGACAAATTACAGCTCCCGTTCATATGATATTCTGATGAAAACTAAACAAAATTGATACCCCTTATTGCTTAGAATTCTTTGCTTTCTGATCGTAAAGTAGAGGGAAAAAAATCTGATCGCGCTTCGTGCTCGTATTTAGAAATATTCGTATTTTCATCTATAGCGGTAATACCTCATATACCTAGAAATTCTATTTCCATGAACTCACCATTGGCAAGTATTAAAAAAAAAAAAAAAAAAAAAAAAAAAAAAAAATCAATTAATTATTATTACAAATCCTTCAACATACATTAAGCCGTAGCTTGTTTGCCTGCGGGGGGGGGGGGGGGGGCGCCATATTTTGAAAAGTACACAGGGGCCAAATTCACGTCGGCCCCCCGGGTAGCGAAATCCTGGATACGCGCCTGACATAGGCTGGTGGATCAACTTCCAGAACCTTTTCTGTTAGTTGGTGACTAAATGCCCACAGCCCCCTTTGGGGATGTCAAAATTTAGATAGGCTAGGTTAATTGTAGAACAAACGATAGATCATTTTGATCTATGTATTCTAAACAGCAATACAATGACTATATTCATCCAGCCTCTGGGTCCAAGACAGCTATTGATTATCAGTATGCTCACCCACTATTTTATGGACTTTCAATGGAATGTTCATAATGATCAATGTGGCAGTGATCACCCATAACTCATTGAAAGCTCAGGTGTTACCGGGAAGAAACCCAAAATGGCAACTCCTAAAAGCAAATTGGGTACTTTTCAAAGCAATGTTCAAACAGCATTAATCAAGGAAAGTTTAGGAATAAAGAAAATCCCTTAATTCATATTCTCCATACATTAATTGATATAGCCACCAATACCATACCAAAATCAAATCTTCACTTCGGAAGCATAATCCTTGGTTTAATACAACTGCAAAGAAGCTGTTAAATGTCGCAAAAAAACGCTGAGAAAATTTCAAAACATCCAAATAATGACAATCTCCAAAAATATCGTGAGGCAAGAGCCAAAGCCCGCAATACATTTAAAAAGCTAAAAGAGAGTCTTGGAAAAGTTATATCTCAAAATTGAATATTCATACTCCCATTAACAAAGTATGGAAATGGTTAAGAAAATAAGCGGAAAACATACAAGTAATCCTGTTCCTTTCTTATCGAAGGCGGATGGAACCAAATGTACCGAAAGATTAGACATAGTCAATTTATTAGCCCAAGAATTTGAACATAACTCCTCAACTAATCACTATTCTCCTGGTTCCAAGCTTACAAAGGTCAAGCTGAAAAAGGGAACTTAATTTTGCTTCAAACAACACAGAAGACTATAACATCCATTTATAATTACAGAACTAAAAGATTCCCTCAACAAGTCTCATGATACAGCAACTGGTCCGGATGATATCCACTACCAGTTTTTAAAACATTTACCAGATGAATCTCTTCTGTCGTCTATATTTCAATAGTATTGTGAGGACAGTGTTTCACGATTCTTGGAGGGAGGCTACCATTATCCCCATTCCAAAACCTGGAAAGATGCTTCTAAACCAACAAATTACCGGCCCATTTCTTGACTAGTTGTTGTGCAAAACAATGGAGAATGATCAATACTAGATTGGTGTGGCTTCTAGAAAAGAAGGGACTTATTACCAGATTTCAAAGTGGTTTTCGTCAAAATCGAAGTACTGTTGATCAACTCATTCGCCTGAGATCTTATATTCGTGATGGCATTATTCGGGGACACCATGTGTGTCTATCTTTTTCGACTTGGAGAAGGCGTATGATAATACTTGGAAGTATGGCATTATGAGAGATCTTTATAATGTGTGTTGAGGGCAAATTGCCCATTTTTATCAGAAATTTCCTGTCCAACCGAGTTTAGGGTTCGCCTCGGATCCAGCTTATCGAACTACATAATCAAGAAATGGGTGTACCTCAAGGGAGCATTCTCTCTGTACCTTATTCTTGTTGAAGATAAACAGCATCGTAGATGTTGTTACGCCGCGGTTTGATAGATCTCTATTTGTCGATGACTTTGCTTATCTTGTTCGTCGGAAATATAGACACTATAGAAACAACTCTACAAATTGTCTATATAGAATCGAAAAATGGGCAGATGAAAACGGTTTTCGTTTTTCAAAAACTAAGACTGTATGCGTACATTTCTGTAATAAGCGATCTTTACACCCCGATCCTGAACTTAAAATAAATGGTTCTATCATACCCGTATCCCAGCAAGCTAAATATCTTGGATTGATATTTGATAACAGACTTAATTTCAAAGCTCATATTGATTATCTAAGGGAAAGGTGCATTAAATCGTTAAACCTTTTAAAGGTCGTCTCTAGAATGGATTGGGGTGCAGATCGCATTGTTCTACTGCGCCTCTATAGATCTTTGATCAGATCAAAACTTGATTATGGCAGTGCAGTATATAGCTCCGCAAGAAAATCCTATATCGAAAAATTAAAACCAATACAGAATCAAGGCCTTCGAATCTGTCTTGGGGCTTTCCGTACTTCTCCCACGGAAAGCCTTTATGTGGAGGCTAATGAACCACCTCTGCATTTACGATACGAGAAGTTTTCTCTTAGCTATGCGATTAAATTAAAAAATAACACATCAAACCCAACATATGATATTACTTTCAGACCGCGACATGTTGGTTTTTTATAACCTTAAACCATCTTCAATAAAATATTTTGGACTTCGTATTCAAGGAGCTCTAATACACATACGAAATAACACTAGTATTTCTCCTTTTCTAGTACCTAAAATACCACCTTGGATGATTTTTGAGCCAGTAATTGACCTTACATTAAAAACTTTCAAAAAGGGCTTCACTAGTGACCTTGCCTATTTAGATAAATTCGGTGAGATCAGGCATAAATACAGAAACTTCCAAGCTATCTATACCGATGGGTCAAAAGATGAGAATAAAGTTGGATCAGCCTGTATTAGCAACAATGTACAGGATCAGGTTAGATTACCGGACAGTGCGTCTATATACACTGCAGAATTGTTGGCCTTGAAAACAGCCTTACACATTGTTGAAAACACGAATAAAAGACACTTTGTAATTTTTTACAGATTCCTTATCTAGTTTAATGGCTTTGCAGTGCAGAAACCTTAAACACCCCTTTGTTGTACAGTTGCTAGAATCTCTATATAAACTTGATGTACTATGCAAAAAGGTGGTTTTCGCATGGATACCGAGCCATACAGGTATCAAAGGAAATGAAAAAGCTGACAAGTTAGCTAAAGAAGCTCTCAAATTAGAGGTAACTAAAATACAGATCCCATATACAGATCTAAAGTCGAAAATTAATATTTACATTAGAAGAAAATGGCAAACGTCATGGGATTTAAACCCTGTCAATAAACTATACCAACACCAATCAGTAATCAAACCACATAATACAATCCCCTTAACTAAACGACGTGATGATATTGTGTTGACCCGTGTTAGAATCGGTCATTCTCATTTGACGCACTCTTATTTCCTCGCAGCGGAGGAACTGCTCCGTTGTGTATCGTGTGATTGTGTTTTATCAGTTAAGCATATCCTTATTGAATGTGTTGAATTTAGCCACATACGTACTAATTTTTATGACGTACCGGATTAAAAAAACGTTATTTTGTGACGTTTCACGCTCAAGAATTGTGGATTTCCTTAAAGAAATAAATCTTTTTCTCAGATTTTAAAAAATAACATTGAAGCTTATCAAAGCAGCTATGACATTTATTAAGACATTAAAAATTAACTATAGTCTTTCGGAGGAGACTTAAAGCCGTCGGTCCCGTGTGATGGAGAGCAACCCCACTTGCACGTTAAAGAACCTGCTTTCCTATTCGAAAAGAGTAGGGAATTTTTTCCCGGGAAAGTAGCCACCCAACTAACTCAGTATACGCATTAAAGTAATATCTAGCTTGACACTTATATGACACATTGTGTTGGTAGTGTCGTTAAATCCTAATCAATCAATCAATCAATCAATCAGGACCTGCAATCTAATAATTTTCCACCTAAACTTGGCAATTATAATATTCAAACAAGGCATTTTATTTCTACAATTTTTCTTTCTTTTTTTTCTTCTAATTTATGAGTTTACTTATCATCTTTTCTGACTTGAACATTTAATATGTAAAGTTTTTGTAAAGACATGTTGAAATGAAATTCTTTTACCTTGATTCCTTTTACAGTGGAGACAAAACCTGTTGCTATTTCAAAATGCATATTCATGCTTTTATAATACATATTCATGTGATTATAATCCATATATTAATTTGATAAAATACATATTCATTGATTTGAAATACAAAAACAATCATATGTAATTCTTTATGATGATAATCATCTTTTTTTCTCAGTAAAAGCTTTATGTTGTAAAAAAAAATATATAAGTTGCTGAATGAACTATAATGTACATTAGACGTGTGCATATTTTAAAATGTAAATATACCTTTCATAATGTTTATTTGTACATAATACTTTTTTTTTGTTACCAATCTTGTGCCAAATTTTTGCTGCTTGTTTTTCTTCACATTAGATTTAAATTGTAATTGCTTTAAGTTTTATCTTTATTTATGCTCATGTATACCGTGTGCAATAAGTATTGTCGCCCCCTTACATAGGATATACAAAAATGTAGTATAACTCATCTTTTGAATGAATTTAATTAGTATAAAAACAATATTTTGATTTATGATATATCAGTTAACATTAATATTATCTGAAACAGCAATTTAACGGAAGATATTTTCCCCTAGGGGTCAATGACGCCGGACCCACGATCTGTCCAATTTTTCTAAGCTTGACCTAGTAAAGACGGCCTAACTGATCGATGTTTATTCTTCACCCCGTCTTTCCTGGCATTGCACAAGCATTGAACCCATCTTGTTGACCAGCTAAGCAGACTTGATATCTCCTTGTTCATTTTCCCTTCTTTTCTCCAAGTTTGAGCTAATTTAACATACTTTTAATTTCGCTCTCAGTACTTTCCTTCTTCCTCCTGTTATTATTGTCCACCAGTTTTCAATGTCAAAAAGGAGGTTTGAGATCTTGAAATTCTCTGGTGAAAGTTCAAACAAGCATAGCTCTACTTTTACATATCACACAGAGTTCATCTATGCAGCATAAAAATAGGTAATTTCAACAGCTAAGCTTGCATATTTGTTTGAAAGCCGGAATCATTACTCCCATAAGTACATATTCAAAACAAGCATGACGTAGGGGGTGACAATACTTACTGCACACGGTATACACGGGGTAGTAAAACAGCAGATCAAAGATACATGATTGACAGATAACACCTTGATAAGAAATCTATAAGAAACTAATTATATTACCATTATATTACCCATTATTGTTAGCCCAGTCATCAATGATGATGATGATGCATTTTTATAGTGCCATTTACACGTATCTGCCAAAACATTCAAAGGCGCCTGGCTCCCTCAATATGTACATTATTCATGAAAATTGCCTGAAAAGATATGTTTTGAGTTCAAATTTCAAGTTGTCAATGTTGTTCAGATTGTGAAGTTGGATAGAATACCGGTTATTCTTTCCCAGTATAAGTTATTTAAGAAAAATGTATGAAGTGCAATCGTTTACTTTTGAAATTTTAAAGTTTAATTTCAATTTTAACCAGTATTGATAAACTAGGAAGATATTAGTGTATGATAGGACATGAATATGGAAATACACTTTGATCACACATGAAAATTAATCATAATTAATCGCAATCGCCTTTGGTCAACCTGTTAACAACAGTCTAAAAGAGTCCTCCTACCAGGGTTCCAGGAACATAGTCTCTTCGTAGATAAGACCAGAGATCTTCGAGACCAGAGATCCTCCTCACACCACCCCTCCTGGCAAGTTGGCGGATGGCCGGGTTACAATTACAATCTAAATGTAGGTTCCTTAATAGATTATACATACTTGTCTGCTTGTCTGCTTGTAAACATTTGGTAATATAAACTTTTACAAATTAAAAGAATATTTGGTTGATTTATTTCATATATTACAAAGAGTAACAGTTTCTCCTTATCTCTCTTTTCTTATGTGAAAAATGTGAGCATATTTTGTGATTCTTGTTCATCAAATTTGATACATAAGTGCCAAGATTTATGTCATTTTTACTCCAATTCACTGTATTTAGATGTTTAAATACAAAGCTTCAAGTCACGTGTAGGCAATTTAATGTTTTATCTATAATTCATTTATTTATTTATTTATTTATTTATAATGAATACTAGGCTTATGGCTACATGTTCATATGGGTTCTAGGACATCTCCCCCGGAGGACAACTCCCCCGGGGACAACTCCCGGAGGACAGCTCCCCCGGAGGACAACTCCCCCGGAGGAAAACTCCCCCGGAGGACAGCTCATGCCGTGTCATCGCTATCATTGTTGCAACTAGTGTTGGTATGAAAATATCTCCAGAAGTAGATAAATTAAAACATCTCGGAATGTCAACCAATTTTTCAGTATTTCCGTCAACATATCCGATGAAAACATTTAAAATTCTAAAACATTTTCCTGAAAACAGCCAAAACAAACGAACAAAACCCTTGTATCAAATTATGGACATGTATTTTTGCATAATTGAAGAGGTGTGATATAAAATTTTCCACTGACGATTGCGCTTGAAATTCCCCCCCCCCTTTTTTTTTGGCTAAAAGAAAGATAATCGTCACCGTTTGTAAAAGAATAACAACAACAAAAATAGAACCATAAAAGTAAAAATATACTGCTTCGGGGCATTTTAGTCAAAAATTTCGGCTCGCGCTTTGCGCTCAAGAATCATCCCTTCAAAAGGTTCTTTTTTCAGATTTCGAACACCCGCAAAAATCCTAGTTACGGGCCTGACCATTGACCTACATACTCTAAAATCTAATCAGATCATCTTCCTAAGGAGATTTAAGATTAAAGTTGATATCTCTCCTCTCTCTCTTTTGACGATAAAGTTCGGTTCCAATAGCAGTACGCCTCTATAGCTGCCAAACTTTAACACCCTTCGCCGGAAAAAACAAAAATTGCCAAAGATTTTGTATTTCCATGAATGGCTATTCGGTTTAAAACAATTAATTTTTTTTTTTAATTAAAAAATCGCAAATGGAGCTAAAATTAACGAGTGCATGTGGATCTGTTATCCGGAATGGTTGAGTTGTCCTCCGGGGGACTTGTCCTGCGGGGTAGTTGTGCTGCAGGGGAGTTGTCCTCAGGGGGAGTCTTCCTCCGGGGAGTTGTCCTCCAGGGGAGTTGTCCTCCGGGGGAGTTGTCCTCCGGGGAGTTGTTCTCCGGGGGAGTTGTACTCGGGGATATGTCCTCTGTGGGACTTGTCCTCCAGGGGAGTTTTCATCGGGGGACCTTCCTCCGGGGGAGATGTCCTGCGGGGAGTTGTCCTGCGGGGTGTTGTCCTCCGGGGGAGTTCTCCGGGGAGTTGTCCTCCGGGGAGACGTTCCTCCGGGAGTTGTCCCCGGGGAGTTGTCCTCCGGGGAGATGTCCTGATACGGTTCATATGTATTGCATATCATTTTTCTGGATAATTTCAGAAATGACAATTGTGACGAATTATAAGGAGTGAGGCAAAAGTAAGCAATTCACATTCACGTATGTTCCAACCGCTCGTTTCCTTGGCGCATCCATGTTGAAATGTTATAATTAGCATAACCACTGAACCGGTTCCGTGAACTTCCGTGAACTTTGCGAACTTTGCCCGCTGTAATTAGCTCCTCCCGTTCGTTAATGAGCAAAAAAACCTCTCAAAATATGTTATTTTCCGGTGTGCGCGTCCGGGTGAGCAAATACAAATGAATATTTATGAAGATATGAATCAAGCTCGTTTAATTAAAGTTACTTATTTCTCACAAAACTGACCTAAAGTGACATATATTTCCAACAAGAAAAAGTTTGTAAAATTTTGAATATTTATGAATATATATTTATTTTCTCATTTTTTTTTCCTTTCCGAATTTTTACAGTTTACCGACCTTTATATTTAAAAACTATGATATATTTCTTATAATTTCCATCATTTCCGGAGATGAATATGAAAAACGTTGATGTTAGAAGCTCCAGAAAACAGGTAATTTTCAACAAATTGAAACAGTGCTTTCCGATATACCATGGAGCTACTAAGTTATGATATACTGTATATGCAATGTATCTAGAGGTTAGGCTATAATAAAGTAAGTTATATTAAATATAGTCAGTGTAATGAACAACAGTTACTTGGAGGAACAGGTATATTTTGTGGATGTATTTAGTAATTTAATCATGGAAGCCTGCGCGGGTAGTACCATGGAGCTACTAAATTAAGTAAGCCTACGGTACGTATCTAACATAATTATTGTCATTAGTTTTACAATGCAAAGTTTGACACATGTTGTTTTAGATTATGTGCTAACTCTACCTGGCCTTATTATATTATAATCGATCTATGAAATTAAAAATGACAAATGCTTTTATTTTTTATATATATAAATATAATAAAAAAAAAAACACACAAACAATCATGCAGACAAAACAAAATGAGAAAACCTTTTCATTGCCATTGCACTTGTAATTATTTTCGAATTAATAAGCTTTCAGAATATTATAGCCTTTAGTTTGAACTCTATTACTATCAACAAAATACAACTGTTTCTCCAAGTTGTTAGTTGTTGTTCATACACCAAGGCGTAAATCCCGGGGGGAGGGGATACATCCCCCCAGATTTTGGGAGGGGGATGCCCTGTACAAACATCCCCCCCCCCCAGTTTTCAAAAAAGAAATGAAAAAAAAATACACTAGATAATTGTGTTATGGTTAAAATAGCCTCTCATTACTCTAAAATGCCTCTTTTTACCCCCAAACCCCAATTTTTTCTGCTCGGTCGCTATGCGACCTCGCACTAAGTAAACAAACAGTAACCTAAGTATAAAATAGTTGGATCCAATGTATTTGATTGATACACGTCTGCCAAAACCCCATACACCCCTCTCCTCGTCTGGGGACAAACCTTAGGAAAGGGTGTTGTTGACAATCAAATAGTTGTGTGGAGGGTTTAATTGGGGACTGCAGCCACAAAAAATTTCGTAGCAAAGATTGTGGATTCGTTTTCTATCGCTGGGTTTTTTTTTAACAAAGTATGTAAAATGTATCTTCTAAATGGATACTAAATTATTTTCTGCTCGCACTTCGCTCTCGCTAATAATAATAGGATTTATAATCTCCAAATTTAAGCTTAAACATTTGGACTCGCGCTTTCTGCTCGCATTACTTTTTTTATTATTAAATGAACAGGAATCAAGGCTATCATTATGATTCTTTAAAAGCATACATTCAAAGACAAATTTCTTCGTACACCCTCCCTCTTCGAATACATTTCTCTTTGGGTCTCTAATATGCCTCTGAAAGTGTCCCCTTTTATAGAAAAGTGCCCTTTTTTCCATCGAGACCCCACTTTCAAATTCGTGACGCCGCCTCTACTGTGTGTTTTTGTTTCTGTTTTGTTGGGGTTTTTTTCGCGCTCGAAATACTATAAAGGACCTTTAAAGGGAAATCCAACCCAAGGAGAGAATCAACCTTACAGGAAGAGGAAAATGAGAGAGCAATCTAAAAAAAGTTTCATCAAAATCGGTCATAAAATAAGAGAGTTAATGGAAGTTTGAAAAGTCTAGTTGTTCCTTCTATGGGATCCTCAAATTGGCACCATCGGCTTTAAAATGGCCGATCTCATGGACAACTCTCCATTCATTTTGTACACAATTTTCAGATTTTCCCCATTTTCTTTCGAAATATATTCTTACCTCCTTCTGAGCTCAACATATGTTGTGTGAAATCTATTTTCCCATGACATATTTTGAGCTCAGAGTAAAGAAGACAAATTTGAGAGAAAATGGGGAAAATCTGAAAAATTGTGTCAAAATGAATGGAGATTGTACATAAGATCGCGCCATTTGAAGCCGATGATGCCAATTGAGGGATCCCCATAGAGAGGAACAACTAGACTTTCAAACTTCCATAACTCTCTTATTTTATAACCTTTATGAAACTTTTTTAGATTGATCCTCTCATTTTCCTCTTTTCCGGTACGGTTGATTCTCTCCTTGGGTTGGATTCCCTTTATTAGTATAAGAATATATTCAATTTCAGCCTAAAATTTTCGGCTCGCGCTTCGCGCTCGCTGATAGTAAAGTGGAAATACAATGCACAAATATCTCAAACCTTTACCTCAAAAATTTCGGCTTGCGCTTCGCGCTCGCATTACTTTTCAATTACTAAAATAAACTGGAATCAAGGCAGTCATTATGATTATTAAAGTATACATTCAAGACAACTTTTATTCGTATCTCCTCGCTCTCTGAATAATTTCTCTTTAGATCTATGCCTCTGATCTAAAGTGTCCCCCTTTTGAAAAAGTGCACTTTTTATCGAGACCCCACTTTCAAATCCATTCTGCCTCTACTACATATTTTGTTTTTCGTTTTTATTTTGTTTCCGTTCGCAAATACTATATAGATGTGCTAGGGTCATGGCTGATGGTGTCTCCCTTCTTCCTCTGAAAATTCTGCCAGAATTTTTCTCAATCTCATATTTGAATATATATTCAATGCATTTTACAGCTAGAATCTACTATTGCAACAGTGATAGCACATTTGGATGACTTTTTATGTTACTTTGCAGCCTCATTTCCAGGGATTTTAGCAATACTTTTGCATCTTCCTTGTCAACTCTCTAAATACAATACATACTTTGGATCATATGGGACTGCAGTATTGGACTGTGTATAGTATACCTTACATACAGGTTGTGTATAGAGATGTACATGCATGCATGTAGACCCTAACCAAGCCTTTGTGAGTATGAACTTGCTTTACTTTCATTGATGTTTCATGGATCCTGTTAGCTACTGGGCCTACTTATATGAAGTCTGCATAGTGTCTGCCTTTCTTCTCTCAAATCTTTCTGGCATTCTAATTTCTAGATGCAAATTCCAACACGCTCTTCAGGAAAGATGACAAAGCCTCACCCAGTTCTGATGATAGTTTTTCTTATCAAAACTGCAATCCTCGTCATATCACGATCAAATCATGAAGCAACTACTATTGGTCTTGATGAGCTTCATCCAGCTACGTACTGGTGTACCTCCTCCACTGTCTTAACCAAGCCCAATCTTGCAGGGAACTGGAGTCTCTCTTTACTTATTTTAAGAGAGCAAAAGCAGCAAAATTCAACATGTATATTCAAGCTTTGTTCAGCCTCACACAGTCATCTAGCTCTTCTACTACTTTTGAGCGGCCAAGTTGAGCTAAATCCTGGCCCAAATGTTTCAATCCCTGACTTTCCTTGTGCTATTTGCAAGGATAACGTAGATGAGCATGATCCTGCATTACTATGTGACAATTGCAACTTTTGGTGTCACATATCGTGTGTGGGAATCTCCAAGCAATCTTATGAGCTACTGGCAAATCGTTCAGGAAGCTTCTCCTGGATATGCTGCAAATGTGACTTCGTAAACCTGGCACCAAGCAAGTCGCTAAGCAGCTCTGACTTTACACACACAAACCGCTTCTCATCTCTAGATCCACATCTTACTGATACCACTGGTGATTCTGTTTCTGAAACCCTTCCTCAGACATCTACTCCTACCTCAGGAAGGCCTGATGGGACACCTCGCCCTTTCTTCTCGACTCCTTCCAAGAATCGTAAAAAGAGCATTAAAACGGTTATAGTAAATTGCAATGGTTTGAAAAGCATTTACAAGCGTTCACAGTTTCAAGCATTGATTGATGATCATAAACCAGACGTACTCCTTGGCTGTGAGTCCAAGCTGGATTTCAGTACACCTACGCACAGCATTTTTCCCAGCAACTACAACGTTTTCCGCAAGGATAGAAATGAACATGGTGGAGGGGTATTTGTTGCAGTCCATAGCTCTCTCATTGTTTCAAACTGTCCTGAGTTTGATGCTGATTGTGAAATTCTCTGGTGCAACCTACAGTTCACAAATGCCAAATCTCTATTCATAGCAAGCTTTTATCGCCCACCTAATGGTCAGAAAAAGGACCTTGATGAGCTCCAGCAATCTCTATCAAAGCTGATGACCAAACATCGAAGAAGTCATCCTAACATCATTATTGGAGGAGACTTCAATCTTCCTGACATAAACTGGGAGTCCAACACTACCACAAGCTCCTCTCGTTCAAGCTACCATCAACAGCTATTGGATCTTCTGCTTGAACATTCCTTGACGCAAATGATACGGGACATCACGCGGCCTGCTTCAGGCAATACCTTAGATCTTCTAATAGCTTCAAATCCAAGTCTTGTGTCAGACATACTCATACACCCAGGCATCTCTGACCATGACGTAATATCTTTCACCTTCTGTGGGAATGCTAGAACTGCCCCGAAGCCACAAAGAAAAAATTTTCAGTTTAACAAAGCTGATCAGGAAGGTCTCAAAGCTGCTGTAACAAATTTTTCAACCGAGTTTTTGCTATCGTCACCAGAGCATAATACGGTTGATGAAAACTGGACCAAGATTTTAACATTTCTGAAAACATGTATGATAGATTACATTCCATTGAAGATGAGCAAGAGCAGACACCAGTTGCCATGGATCTCCCCTAGTCTCAAAAGACATATGAGGAAGCGTGACAGGATGTTCAAGAAAGCACGCAAAAATCCGAGCACAACCGCCTGGCAAGCATATAGGAAACATCGAAACAACGTTTCCAGATTAGTCCACCAAGCACATCGTGAATATGTTAGCAGAGTGATCGGCAACAGTCTTGATGTGAACCCCAAATCATTTTGGTCCTACGTTAAACTCTGTAGGACTGAAAACATGGGAATACCTTCCTTGCGTCATAATGACAAGCTGCATGCCACTAACAAGGATAAGGCAGAATGCATGAATTCA
>CALNVZ010001602.1:68022-85680 GCA_940671915.1 Paracentrotus lividus
TAATCTTCCCTCAAGTGCCTTAATTAGCAAATTAGTTTTTAAATACCAATCGGGTTTGATTGTCTAAATTGTTAATTCAAAAGGTAGATTTACGGGAAACCATGACCAAATGCGTAAGTAAAACATTTTAAATCTCTTTAGATATCTTATTAAAGATTTTGAAAAAATTATTTCAGCCTGGGAGACAGACAAAGCGAGAAAAATAACTGCCGCCCTCACGTGACAATATTAGCTGCCCTCTTGCGTCGATGCCTATAAATATGTCAATATGGCGCCTTCCACGAAGCGGCAATTGGTTGCGTACATTAGGAACATACGTGCATTATGACCGGTAAAAGGGAAATTTCCCAAATTTTGAATTATTTGATAGAAACACAACCCAGAAATGGGTATGATTTTAGACTTTCTGCCGTTTCCTGAATATAATTTTAATATAGGATTGTGTGTTTATTAATTTTCAAACAATTTGGCAGGTATGTCTCTTATTTTGGTGATGAAGATGAAATTGAAGGAAGGGAATTTTTTTTATTAGATTGTTTTCCAGAAAACGAATGAGTTCATGAACTGAGGAGTGTGTATTAAACAGTATTAAGTTTTGCTTCTAGTTTGTAAAACGCACCGCCGATATTTTGTTAGATGAATTTCTAGCTGCTTTGTGAATATTGCCATTTTAATATCAAAAGGGTGTAAAAAGAAATGTATATAGTGAAATGTACTTCAAAGAAAGATTTTGAAGTGATACCCAGGAAGATGAGTGTACTTTTTATCATAATATTCTTTGTTTTGTATGTAAAGTTATGTTATTATTCAAAATAGATTGCTATGTATATGTGATATTTTTGACAAAGTTTTGTCTCCCTTCGTGGAAGGTTTTTAGATGAAATCGACCTAGAAAGAATATGGGCATAATGCAAAGATTATATTTATTGTAAATAAAAAAAATTCTTTTTAGAAAAGAAACGAAAGCAGTCTAGTCTACGAAAAGCAAGGCATCCTTAATACTGATTTGTGCTCAGTCATGCCTGGAGTTTAACGTTAAGTAAATGGTCTATGTCATGTTGTTTTATTTGCCCATCATTCAAAACATAAGCTTCAGAGTATCATTAAATAGGCCAAGATATAGTTAGTCAAGATATTAATATACTCTATCTAACTCAACGCCCTCTTTTTCGTTCTTTTTTTTTTTTAAAGTTTTTAAATAAGTTTATGATTAGTAGCAAAAAATATCAAAGTTATCTTGAGATTGAATTATTAAAAATTTAATAAAAGATAAAATACAGGTAATACCAAGAAACTATAATAAAAATAACTATTTTTTTTTGGTGAATTACAAAAATGTCGACCCCAAGCAAATTACACAAGGTGTGTACCTTTGCGTGATCTAATGGTGTTTTTTCAAGATATTTTCTTAGGATTTTCTTAAAATTTAGTTACATACATGTCTATGTAGTTAGGTGGTTTAAAGAACAATTGTAAGATTCTACACTGTAAAGGCCGATCTTCTTTAAAAACAGGTTTTACAAATTACATGTATGTTGGAAAGTTATATTTATAGTGCCACGGGCAGGGGTTGCATCAGTCTACAGACCAGTAAAATTGTGTGACTTATTCTATCAAGAATAATTTTCCTTTTAATAAAGGGCTCATGATACATTGTACGTGCATTTTGTGTACTGGACAGTACAACAAAGGGCCACTACAAGATCCTAAATACTAGTATTTCTAAATCTGTACACTGGGCCATGTTGCTATGAATTGTTGCAACCTTGAGAAATTATTCGACATGTACCAAAGTTCATGATGGCAAAGTCTTTTCTTAATATTGTATTGTACTGTACATTTACAAAAGGCCGACGACTACCCATTCAAAACAGTACAAATGATTTGCAACTGATTAGTTTTAATGTTCGATACTGGTTTAGGCTGTGTACAGTTTATCTTTTGACTTTGAATAGGTCCTTGTTTGTTGCAATATGTTTCATGTTTTGTGCTTTGTAAAATAAATCAGATGCCTGAGCAATAGACTTGAATAGATTTTATTTGAATTCAGAGATGCAATACCATTTGTCTTGATTTAATTTGAAAATAAACGACATAGACTAAGGAAATATTTTGTTTTCAAGAATGTGTTATTTGTGTCACGATTATATCAAAGATATCTGCCTTATCCTAGCCTCTTTGATCTTCCTCTTTCTTACTTCACAGATTCCACTCGGTATCATTCATATATCCTAAAATTGGCCAAAAAAGAAAACCTGGAAATAAATTAATAAATGATTAATAAAATTAACCAAATTAAATAATTTGGACATCACTGTTACTTGTTCTCACTTTTTCTCTCTGTCTCTTTCTCTCTCACACACACTCTCCCGCTATTTCTCTCTCTACCTCTCCCCATCTCACCACACTCTCTCTTACACATAAGCACACACATTCATACACACACACACACACACACAAACAAACACACACACACACACACACTCTCTCTCTTTCTCTCCCCTTCACCCCACACCCTTTGCACTTTTTCTTTATGCCTCCCTCCCTCTCTATCCCACTCTCTCTGCCTCTCCCCGTCTCACCACACTCTTTCTTACTCATAAGCACACACAAATATTCATACACACACACACACACACCCTTTCTCTCTCTCTTTCTTTTCCCCTCTCCCCTTCACCCCGTCTCTCCCATTGCCCATTTTACTCCCTGTTTCTTCCTGCCTCTTTATCTCTTTCCCACTCTCCCGTCCTCTCCCCGTTTTTATCATGCTGTCTCTCGATACACGAAAGTTAAAAAAAAAAAAAAGAGGCCCAAATAAAAAAGAGAAAAAGGAAAATCACTATCAGGAGAGGGCGCCTGACTGTGTTTTGTTCTAAAGTTTCCTTTATTCTTGGAGGGACGAAACTCAAAGAATTCACCAATTTAACAAGTTTGCTCTCAGCCAATCAGATGCAAGCATTTCAGTAGCTTATAACAGTTTGTCGGATAAAATGTCGGACAAGTCCTTTCATGAAACACCCCCAGATGTGCAGGGGTATATAGTAGAGCGGTTTAGCCGAATAATTGTGCAAATTTTGACTAACGCATGAAATTTCTACCAATGATAGTACATGCCATAACTTTCATTTTAAGATCGGGAGGCAAGTCAAGTTTGACCTCTGATGACCTCCAGAGGTCAATGACCTTTAAATATCAAAATATTGACATTTTGCATCAATTCTCTGTGAATGGCATGATAATAATGTAGGAAACATGCATTTTATGTTACAATCAAGGATTATGGTGGTATCTCAATTCGCAGAGACGTCTCCGAGACTTTTTCCGTCGCGGAGACGTCTCAGAGACGTCTCCGCGACAATTTTCAGAACTGCCTGAAAGCTTAAAAAAAAAACAGTCCCAAATCTGTCTCCAATACTCGCGGGATGTTCTGCTACAAATCTAGACCACGTGACAAATCTTCCACAAGTCACGAGGATCTCGGAGACCTCTCGGAGACGTACTCGCGACAAGTGTCAAAACCGTTTCAAAGCTGTCTCAAATAGTCCCATATCCTGATATCTGTCTCAATATAGTTTCTGCTATTCCCGCGACTCATGAAACTTCACAGGGACTGAGGAGACGTCTCAGAGACGTCTCTGCGACAAGTTTCAAACGGTCTCCAAGCCGTTTCCAAACTGTCTCAAATAGTCCCATATCTGTCTCAATGTAATTTCCCTGATTCCAGCGACTCATGAATCTTCGTTGGGACTGAGGAGATGTCTGGAATACGTTTCGGAGACGTCTCTGCGACAAGTCTCAAAACCGTATCCAATTAAGCCGTTTCCAAACCGTCTCAAAGTAATTTCTGCGAAGTGAGATACCACCATTAGTAATTATAAACAGGGTTTTATATTTGAACTCTGAAAACAATGAAAGGTCAATGGCCTTTCGAAACATCAAAATATGAATATTATATGTGCGTTATTGGTAGTGGAGGACATTGCTATAATGTAATATTTTTTATTTATTTTTTGTAAAAATTAGACCATTCTTTCCAGAGCAACTGATACTTAATTACAAGTTCCTACCTTTCGCATCTGAGGACTAAGGTTATTTACCTCAAAATATTAAAATATTCATATTTGCGCTGTTGTTATTAAAATTTTGGTAATTCTATGTACAATCTACGCATTTAGAGTGTTGCAGTTTCATTTTTTCAACTTTAAGCATTGGTAGTTATCAACAAGTTTATACCCTTTGTTTTGCGCCATGGGTGCATTTTAAGGCAGAAAAGAGCGCTTTACAAATTTAGAATTATTGTTATGATTACCACTATTATTATTATTATGACAATGGTTGCCTAAGGTCAAATGTTGCCTAATAATACTATTACAGTCATAGGCACGTCACTCTAATAAAAGACAATACGTCTTCCAGTGAGGAATTTTCGTACTCTTATCATACGCCGTTCTCCTGTCGAATCCGACTTGATGAGCCACATGACATCCCATATTCTCACTACTAGGAGGTGGATATTTTGGCAGAGGCTGTACCGAAGGGGGATGGGAAGGGGCAGAACTGATGTTGTCACACGGGACCATCGGGGTTTTAGTCCTCGAGGATTGTATCCCTAAGAATTTAAACCCCAACGGCTTGTTCTCGAGTCGGGTTCACACGGTGTGCTTATCCTCGAGGATAAGTGAGAGGCTCGATGACCGGAAGTACAGATTGTATGTATCGTGCGCTATTATTCCCCGTACTATACGAAAATCTATCGTCGTGAGAGCATCTGATGCCGAAATTTCTCTGAGAAAATTGCTGAAAACCAACAAGGTAGGTAAAACTTACGGCATTTTTCACCCTGATGTAAAATTTGATATTTCACATAATGTGATTGTGAAAGAGAGTTTGAGGGGGTAACCTCACTGAATTGTTTGTATATTTAGTAAGCTTATAGTTTCATTTTGATCATACTAGCGTGTACAGGTCAATTTGTTGTAGTGAAGGAGTGCAATGTGGCATTGAATGCTTGTCTGACATAGCAACATTAGTGCAGGTAATATGGGCAGTCCTAAATGGAGAAAATGATTCTGGTATTTAGTATTGTCACCTATTTTGGGTAGTTTTCCATGGAGCGTCTTGTTTGGTATGTGTTGTCTCCAGTTGATGTTGAGCACCGTTCTGAGCATTCTTGTGTAACACCCATTAAGAGACTTCTCCAGCATTGTGGGGGGTGGACTGTTCCATGCTTCACAGCGCGTACAAGCAATATTGTATTCCACTAGTTGCTAATGAAGGAAAGCCTAGTTGATACTCGGGACAAGTGAGACTTCCAGACAGCACTCATTTTTATTGAGAGCTTTCCAGGCTATTGCCCTCCTGATACTTGACATCAGTTTCGGTTGAATTTACCCATGATCCCCAGGTATTTAAAGTCCTCATACCTCTTTTAGGGCATTACCTGACCTTGTCCTCAGTGAGTCTGTTTCTGGTACATTGTAATGTCATAAACTCTGTTTTTCTGAGTTAAGTCAAAGCCCAACCTTGCTACATTCTACTCTATCCTTTGCAGAAGTTGTTGAGCTCGTCGATCTGATTGCTTAAAACAGGCAGATGTCGTCAGCAAAATCTAAATCTGTAATTCTGACTGCTTGGACTCTTCTAGATCTCTTGGAGTTACAGATAAATCCAAGGTCACTCCTGGACACATCTGTAGCCTGTCCTCAAAGCATAGTGAGAACTATAATAAAGAGGAAGGGTGCAAGAGTAATCTCCTTGTAGGAATCCTGCGAGAATGTTAAATTCTTCGTCTCTCCATCTGGTGTTACAACTTTAGCCCTTGTGTTAGTGTACATGTTGTTAATGGCATTTAGTAGATTGGTGGTATACCGTAGGCCTTGTTAGTATTTTCATCATTCTTCTGCGATGGATTGAATCGAAAAGCTTTCTTGAAGTTGCAACAAATGTCAGCACCGCAGGACAGTTGTTTCAGCTTTACCTCTTCGATGATGCGTCAAGAGCCAAGATTGCCGCCTACCCGTGGTTTCTACCTCGGCCTTAAATAAGGTGACAAGATACAACAAGCGAAGAATGCAGCTTGGCTGGTCATTGTTTTCGACACCCAGAGTTGGCCGCCAGCCAGTCTCATCTTTGTGAGCCCACGCATGGGACGTGGGGGCGTGGTACGAAAACGCAAAGACATACCTAGACATCATGAAAATCGGATGCTGGGTACGTTGGAACGACGAGCTGAAGAACTGCATGCACAACAGGGATAACTGTAGGATTCGTACTAGGTCTCGGCAGTTTAGCCGACCTGGTAGGTAGGTAGGTATTTAGTATTGGGATGAGGTATCAATCTCTTTGCTACGATTTTTTTGGGGGTATATTCACAGTATTAATATAAATAACTATAAGGCCTATATTGATTTGTATAATGAAAAGAATATTAAAATAATATTAAAAAAGAAATAATATACAAAATACAAAACAATAAAATATATAGTCAAAGTATATATTTACTGAAGGGTCTTATAATTTCAAATCATATCTTAAAGTTAATGATTTCCAACATTTTAAGCAAATTCCAGACATACTAGAGTCATTGTAGTTTTTAAAAAATACATTAAATACATATGCCCATATTACCTGCATATGCAGTCAATATGGGCACTTTGGTGATGACTTCAACATTTGAATATTGCAGTCAGGGGTGTTGGTGATAATTGTTTTTCTTCACAATAAAAGTTAGAGCATTAGTTATTGATTCATATATAAACAAAGACTAGACTGTGTGTCATTTTGTAATGTTATGCAAATTAGGCAAGGGGACCCGTATTACCTGCATGTACCCTATCTCACTTCGCGGAAACTATACTTTGAGACTAATTTGAGACGTTTTGGAAACGGCTTGGATACGGTTTTGAAACTTGTCACGGAGACGTCTCCGAAATATCTCCAAGACGTCTCCTGAGTCCCCGCGAAGTTTCATGAGTCGCGGGAATCGCGGAAACTACATTGAGACGGATTTGGGACTAATTTGAGACAGTTTGGAAAAGGCTTTGCAACGGTTTTGACACTTGTCGCGGAGACGTCTCTGAGAGGTCTCCGAGATTCATCGTGACTTGTGGAAGATTTGTCATGGGGTTTAGATTTGTAGCAGAAACGTCTTGCGAGTTTTGAGACAGTTCTGAAAATTGTCGCTGAGACGTCACTGAGACGTCTCCGCGACGAAAACAAAGTCTCGGAGACGTCTCTGGAAATTCAGATTCCACCATAATTCTTGAGTGTAACTTGAATTGCATGTTTATTTCATTTTTATCATGTCATTCACAGAGAAATGACGCAAAATATCAATATTTTGATATTTGAAGGTCATTAACCTCTGGAGGTCATCAGAGGTCAAATCTGACTTACCTCCCGATCTTAAAATGAATGTTATGGCATGTCCTACCATTGGTAGAAATTTCATGCTTTAGTCAAAATTTGCACAATTCGCCTAAATGAAATTTGGGGCTAAACAGCTCTACTACTAACAAATTCTCCTTCAATTATCTCTCCCTCACTCTCTTGCATCTTTCCCATGTATCTCAAGCACTCTCTCACAACATCCCTTACACACACACACATACACACATACACACACACGCAAAACGCACACACAAACACGCATACACACATACAAACACTCTTTCTCTCGTCGTAATCATATAGTCTCTCACACACTATTCGTTCTCATTTATCTCAAATACTCTGTCACTACATACCTCACATACACTCCACCCACACACCCACACTCTTTTGTTCTCTTTCTAATCGTCTTAGTTCATATTCATCCCATAATGATTTCACATCTGACAAAGACATCATCTGTTTAATGTTTATTATACAAAATTGATCCAAACGCCCGTTTGCTCCAGAAACATGAAAGGCGCGTTAACTGTAGTTATTAACTGGAATTAGAATACCTCACTTATGATATGACATGATTTGGCACAAACATTTCGAAAATGAAAAATGTTACTGAAATTTTGAAGAAAAAAAAAATAATCGCTTAAAAGATACACAAGAATACACAAATAAAAAGGCTCTGAAATAATTCATCTCGGAATAATGATATGAAGCACTGATATCATCAAAAATTTGTTAAGCAAATTGTCAAATGTTATCATTACCTGGATTAACAGTCTAGTTCTAACAGTAAATATTCATATGTTCATAAGCCCTTTAACTGCAAAGATAGTACTGATGATTCTTTTCAATACAAAGGAAGTATTTTATGCTAAGAGCCATATATATGTGCCTGTCTTATTATACAATTAAATCATTCTTATCATTTCCAGAATAATAAAATCAAATACATTTACATTTAGTAATTTTTTCAAAGAATACTTAATGACCATGTCTAGTATTAGGTCGTTTATGCACAACCATTTTAACAATAACAGATAATGTATAGCGCTTAGAGACTTCTGATAAAATAAGTAATAAGCGCTATATAAGCAAGTATAATTATTATTATTATTACATAAACTGGAAAATGAAATGCTTTCTTGAAGTTAATCAAATTCATATTTTTGTGACTCTGTTTTCTTCGTAGCAGATAACTGTTTGTACACACACTGTATAAATGTTTTAAGAATGACATAAGAATAATATACAGGGCATGAATTTCCAGAAAAATGAAATCGAATAAATGTATATTCAGTTATTTTGTAACATGATTAAAAGAATACTTAATGACCATGTCTAGTATTAGGTCGTTTATGTACAACAATTTTAACAATAACGTAGAATGTACACATAACCTGGAAACTGAAATGCTTTCTTGTAGCAGAAAGCCTATCGTACACATACTGTACAAAAGTTACAAGGATGATTTCAGAACATGGCACGGATGGCTTTATGCACATTACAAATACACATAAATATATTTACAAATTAAAGGCAGCATATTTACACTGGACTGATCCATTGAAAGCATAGGTATATTTCAGTGAACAAAGTACGGACCAGTACTGATCGAGTGATTAAAATACTCAACAATTATTGTTAAACATGCATGTCGTAACCTACAGGGTTTTTAATCCCACTTACAATTTTGATACACTTGTAAACAACAAACAAGGGAATATTGTGCAAGAAATACCCGTCATGTCATGATCATCATGTAATCCACATTATTTAATAAAAGGAATGGCATGAATCATACATTGCGTACTTAATTACATATAATAATAATAACAATAATATTAAATATTTATAGTGGCCTTGTCTGTCAAAATTGACACTACGGGCACATGTGAGAATTTACTTGGTTATGGCATTTACATACATTGTTACTTACCATTTTCATAACTTGATTACTGTAACATATAAAGCGATTATGTTTAAACATGATTTACATTACTACATTAGAAATGTGCATTTCATTAAAAAGGAGTTTTAGGTTCTAAACAATTATTATTGCTACTTAATATTATTTAATTATTATTGTACTAACATGATTATTATTAAACATGATTTAAATTAAATTAAATTAAATTAACACTTCAAAGAGTTTTATGTTCTGTCAAATCTAGACATATATGTTTTTTTTTCATAACATGATGTAATCAATATTACTACATTTGAATACCACACAGTAGAAAACTAAACTTAACAGCATAAAAGAAATTTTAACATGGTATTATTTGAGCAAGTTATACTGCAATGAATAATATTACAACATAAAATACAAATAGAAATACCGAAAAGTGGAAATAGATTGAAGATCTTACCTAAAATAAAAGAACTCAAGGAGAAACAATAATCACTTGATGATAATGCTGGTGTCAAAAGCATAATAGCCTATAATCTTGGCAATCTTTATTTCCTTTGCTGTTACACTAAACCTATATACAACATGATATAAGAAATATCTTGTACGGAAAGACAACAAACAGTTTGTAGTCTTGCCGTGTCAGATATATCGCTTTCGTTTAGTGAGAAAGCAAAGAGAATAGCCTTCCCCTGCCTGTATGTTGTGCTTAAAGTAAAGACAACATCAAAAGTAAGTCGTCCCCCCCCCCTAAGGACCCCAATCAAATATTTTAAATTTAAAATTATTCAAGTTGAAACCAAGCATAGAATATAGCTAAGGTATTTAGGAACTGGTTTCTCGAAAATTAGCGACATCCGTGTCTTAACGGCTGAATAGGCACAATATTAACATAAAAAATAACGCTTTTTCAAAAACAGCCAATCTGCTGAATGCATTAATGCCCAAACTAACCCTGCTGACCTGGCCCAGATTTTGGAAGAACAATGGAATGCCATTCCTTCAGGAAAGATTTTTCAGTTTTTGAAAAAGCACATTTTTGTGTTGGTGTTGTGCTCATTCAGCCGTTAAGTCACAGATATCACTAACTTTCGTGAATCTGATTCCAAACACCATAACTATATCCTATGCTTGGTTTCGACTTGTATAATTCATTATACTAGGAGATTTGATGGGTTTCTTTAGGGGGAACTTACTTTTGATGTTGTGTTTATAATTGCATTGCATCATTTCATTGCTTTCACTTCTTTCCTCCCGAGATGGACTGCATTTTTCATTCTTTAGGAATGGTTTGTTGACCTTCTCAGGTAGGGAGGAACAAAGTCTCCATTAGTGCACATTTTTTTTTTCATGGTAAACTGACTTACAACAAAATGTACGTATTAACCCTAAAAAGACTGGGGGGGGGGGGGGCTCATTCAGCCCCCCTCGACATTTTTCGTGATAACTTCGCAACGCAGAAAAAAAATTCGCCGAGACTTCATGACAATTTTCTTTCAAGTCTCGCGCAACTTTTGAGACCAAATTTGTGATGCCCGGGTACGCGGTTTCGAAATTATGTAACATTTTGTAACCATGCGTCAGACCCAAAGTTGCTCAAATACGTGATTTTGTGTACAAATCCAATGCAAATTGTGTTTTTAGCAAAAAATTCATAAATTTATCATTATTTCCTCTTTAACTAATTAAAATTAATTCATTTAAGGTTGTTTATGATTAAAATAGTGTCCCCAATGATTTCCATCGAAAAAACAATAAAAAACAAAAAGTCGAAAAACAAAGAAATACATAAGAAATTTTAAAAACAATAGAATACATAATAAAAAAAATCTTGATACAGATTTTTTTAAAACACATTTCACCAAAAGCCTACAAAGAGCCTGTAAACCAAAAATTAGCACTTTTAGAGCTTTATTTAATTAATTAGAGCAAATCTTAGATTTTATGCATAAATTAGCATAATTAATTAGTGATGAAATTTTTCGGAGATTATGACTCTTCAGTTTTGGATAGGATGCCGTGGGTAACGCGCGTGCCAATTTTCGGCGCGATCGCGCGCTCAGCGGCCGAGATCTTAGGGGGAGGGGGCTGAATGAGCCCCCCCCCCCCCCAGTCTTTATGTGTGTCCAAATAGCCCAGTCTTTTTAGGGTTAATAATTACATGTATTATGCGCTTGGCCTAGAAGGCCCAAAGTGCTTCTACATTAGGCCAAAAAAAAAATTGTTTGGTTGTCCAATGAATGCCTTTTTTCAAAAATCGGGTCGGTCGGTCGGGTTTTTTTTTTTTTTTTTTTTTTTTTTTTTTTCTTTTTCCTCCCATTGAAAAACAAAGAAAAACAAAGAAACGAATGACTTCCATTTTTGAAATCACTTTTACGTTTTATTGAGTTATGTAAAATGGGACTGCATGGAAAAATAACACATGTTATAATACTGTTTTATGAAAAATATATACAAATAAATATGAGTTGTGTATTTTCGGCGTTTGGGTGTGAAAAAAAAAAAAAAAAAGAGGTTGGTCGGGTCGGGCCGTTTTCAGAGGGTCGGTCGGTCGAGGACAACCAAATAATTTTTTTTTTTGGCCTTATTATATAGATAGTAAATAGACCCCTCGATCTTTGGCATACGCCTAATTACAATAGAATGTCATTTATTGTGTTAAGCCATTATGACGTTTACCGTTGCTGCGTCTATCAACTGTTAAAAAAAAGCTCACTGGCTGTTCTCAATGCCCTAATGGGTCCATATGAATTATATAAATCTGAGCTTGATTCTAGAGGCCTATCTTTATTATGTTAAATGCCTGGAGGTGAAGAATAAATATGTGCCCACAAAAAAATCAGATTCTTATAGACAAGGGCAATATGGTTATTTTGAGGGCAACATTTTGTATGTTACCTGAAAGCACAGGAAGTCAATATACATTTTATTACCTATAATTTATGCCCGTCTTTTATTCATTTTTTGTTGGTATTAATGACAAACATATCAGTTTGCCTGTCAGTTCTGACTTTCCGAGTCATTTCTGTCTTAATGATTGCAACGTAAATTGTCAACATGCATATCCATTGCATTAAATTTGATAGCGTACCGACACTGCGCGCTCTCTCCAAGAAAAGGTAAAATTTTGCCTCAATTTTGCCCTTTAAATTTGGCACAGTAAGTCTATGGCGAAACCACAAATATTTCGCTCTCCTGTAGTAGTGCACAAAAGTGTTTATTTTGGAACTATAATCGTTTACAAACAAGAGCAAGTTGAAAATTTACGTTTTTCTCCAAGGAAAGCCAGTGAAGTAACTTCAACAGTGACCGAGATGGATGATCCCTAGAAACATGTAATACTAAACGAGCTGCCAAATTCTGCCACCATTGCACCACAACTACTTGATTTGATAGAATTGCAGAAAAATACTATTACAGTAATCAAGACGATAAAGAACCAAAGAACGCACAATTACCCTTTCTTACTCTTGTGATACTTCCTCAAATAAAACATAACCGTATCCTACTACATATGTGAGATATTCGACGAGACATAAATATAATCACATTCAATGCCAAGGTTTCTAAATTTTCTGAAGGGCTTAAATAAGTTTACTACCAATACCTAGTTAAACAAATTAGTAAAATTAGCACTAATTTTCTTATTTACGAGATAATCACATGACCCTCTCTTACCTTGCTTTTGTTCCCCGAGAACAAGCTAAGGACCGAACCACAATAGACATACCAAACATTATTTCCCTACTTCACTGCCCTCCCATAACCCCTAGCTGCACCGCCTGCGGCTGAAACACGAACGTGGCGTTAGCCCGCCAAGGCAATTATCTTCCATTCTGAACCAAACCCAAATCGACACTCGTCAAGAGACCAAGGTTGCGGGGCCGGAGGGGAGGGGCAGTAAGAGCAGGCGTATGTATGATATCTCCGTAAATAAGAAAATTAAGCTGCTAATTTTATAATTTACTTCAAATAATCACATGACCCCTCTCTTACCTTGCATAGTCCAAACAAACCAGCAACCTCGAACCACCAAGGTGGACAAAAGAAGAGAGGCAGGAGGCCTAAGAAAGGCCTTCTGATAGTCTCGCGCGTGGCTCCCGACAACGCCGAGACACCAAAAACGCCTCCCCACCCAGCAAAACGTCTCGTATGGCTAAAATGAAATGAAGCGAAATTACTAGAGGCGTACCAGTACGCCTGCCTTCAAAACATCCTCAGTGGAACGCCTGGCCAAAGAGCACCCAAGGTAAACGCTGGATACTTTCACTAGCCTTGGCTGCATCAAGGTCAGACCGTGTTTAATACTCACGTCACTGAGATGGGTCGGGGAAGGCGCGAAGGACCCGGATAGGGATTACTACTCTTCTGAATGGACTGGAGTAACCATTACCCTAAGAAACATTTTCGCGTCTTACCGTGCACCCGCGCGCGCAGCCCACCACTTAATAAGCGCCATCTTACTGACGCACAGACCGTGCATCTGAGATGAGAATCGGGGGAAGCCAGGACACACCGAAGATAAAGACATCTCGACAGTCAACTTCGCGCGATCAGCAGTTATGCACATTATGAGATACGCGCGATTCGAAAGTAATAAGAGCGCCCTTACACCGCGACCACTGGCACACTTTGTCCAGCCTCTGGACTAAAATATCGAGAACGCAAGAGGTAACGATCCTCCACCGGTCCGCCAGAGGCAGTCTGGTATTTTGCCAATGAAACACGAGGTTCAGGGCGAAACGCCACTCCCCGAGCAGTTCGAAACCATAAGGCAGCACGCATAAGGCCTAAGCGATTCGATGGCGCTGAGCCACCACTAAAGACGGGCAAAGCAGCGGATCTAACTATCAGTCTGTTGGTCTGGCCCCCTTAGTGATAGCCAGTGAACTTAACTGTTATACAAGCGTACACAGTTACCGACAGCGGCTCGAAAGGAGCGTTAGCTAACGCCCTCCAAAACCCTTGGGGCAAACTCCCAAGAAGAGCTAGGGAGTAGACTGAGGTCTTTGCAGAGAAAGCAAACCGACCCTAAGCAAGCCGTCGGACGCACTTAACTCCGGAGAGCTTGGAAACGTCTTAGAGCCGTCAGAAAACCGTCGTAGAATTGCCGGCCGAATTGGCAGGACGCATAGGGCTCGTAACGGTCGAAACGGAGAACGGCCCCTAGGTCAAGGTGGATTAAAAGATCCGCTAAGACCGGGCAGGGTCCCTCCTGGGGGAGCAACCCTTCTCTTCGGCACCACTGCAGAAAAGGCAGCCAGACTCCGGAGTTACTACACCCTTATCGTCGACCTCCCTTCCGGTTCCGGCCATGACGAGCCGAGGCCCTCCGAGAAGCCTAAAACAGAAATCCTGCCTACGACCTGACAACGCAACGCAGTCAAGCGAAACGCCGAGTCGGATCTCGACAAGAGCGCCGGAAATCGGCTGGCTCACAACGGTTCCCGTCACCGAGGAGGGTATCACGGACGCCGACCAAACTCCGGAAGGCGAGGAAACCATGGTCTCGTACACGGCCAGTGCATCATCCAAGCCCAGACCTTCCACTAGCTATGGCTAGCACTAGGGGGATCAGTGGCAAAAGGGGAACAAGGGCATAACTTCTCAACCCTTTCCGGCTGAACGAGGAGCCTCAACTTAAAGTACGCTCTCGGTGCCCAACTCTATCTCAGCCCGCTCGAAACGGGTTACCTGACGGAGAACCAATCCGAGGGAGAGACACGTTGTCGCCGGACAGAAGCTCCGCTATACACCATCTCTTCCCCGGGCCCCTGGGTAGGGTACGAAGGCAGACGGGAGGAATTACTATTCTCCTGCACTATCTCCAAGCTGAGCCGACCAAGCGGTTCAATCCTCCGCCGGAGGGTGTGTCTCCTTGACAATTTGATGTTAAGTCGCCCACCGCTTCACGATTGTCCGTTTCAAAAAGGAGAACCTAGCGGGCGCATAACAGTCGATTCCTGGGAAAAATCCAGGGGGATGACTGAACCCACAACATTCTCTAACACATTTGATTGGGGAGAGGTCAGTTTGAGCAACCAATCCCCCGTCGTCCACTGACCTTCGCATAGGCCGCCCCAGCCCCGAAATGACGCGTCCGTGGACAATCGACCCGGATGGGTAGATCACACAAAGGGCATGTCCCTGGAAAGAAAACACAAGGCTCTTCCACGGGCTGGCAGTCCGCGCCACCTCCGCGAGAGGGGGACCCCAGATCCTTGGAAGAACGAAACTCCTAGCTCGCTCCTGATCCAAAAAACCAACTCGGGCGCCCACTGCCCGGTAAACTGGATGTCCCGAGTCGGCCGGATAGGGAGCAAACTCCCTGGAGTGGGGCTACTAAAAAGCCAATCGTCAGCGAATAGACGACAAGTCCTTGAGGCACACTGGAAGTACGCCTCTACGAAATCGAGAGATATCGCACCATTCTTCGAGCCGAGTGAGAAGGAAGAATCCTTGCTGACGCGTGCTCGTGTATGCCGGGTCGTGCTCACGGTCATCAAAGTCATTGAACTAGACTCGTATCTCGGAGCCACAAAACCTCTTCCGGCCAAATCTGACCTCGCGGATCCGCTGTGGGCGGCGAGACGAGAAGCTCCGGCAGCCCGGCGTTGGTGAACAAGAACTCCGAGTGGTCGGTCGTGAGTGGCGTCGCCGAATCCCCACATCCAAGGAGCCGCCAGGCTGGGAGGAAAAACGTAAGCCGGGGGAGGGACTTCTCGCATTGCCATCCATACCGAAGTTCAAGGCGGGCGAAGAGTGCGTTCCGAAGCGGGGCCAAAGTGGCCGGCGGTTGTGACCAGGGCCGATGCCGTGTGAACAAGGGCCAGGAGCCTACCATTTCACAAGGGGCGACGGGCCTAGGAGACGTCCCGTCACCTCACTGGGCGCGAAAGCCGAGGGATAGGCTGCGAAACCCGCTTGGTAGGGCTGCCGAAGGCACAAACTCATCCAAGGTACCTGAAACAGTGGCGGGTGGTGATGACCCAGACCAGTGTTTAGCTACGTGTGACAAGGGCCAGGCATACCCCAAGCCACGAGGGGTAGCTAGTCCCGTCACCTCTGGGTGCGAAGCCCAGGATAGGAAGCCGAAAACCCCGTGGTTAGGGTGCCGAAGCACAACCACCAAGGTATCTGATTAAGGCGGGCGATTGAGGACCAGGCCAGTGTCGTGTGACTAATGAGTAACTGAGGCCAGGTAATACCGATGCCAAGGGGTACCCTGTTCCCGACACCTCTGGGGCGAAAGCCCAGGGATTAGGGGGGGAAACCGCTTGGTAGGGAGCAACCCACCAAGGTACCGGGATTATTAATTACATTGTTGATACGATTTCTTTAATTATGTCCGAGGTAATTCCCATATATTTTACTGGTTGCCTTGATTTTTACACTAATCGTGTATCTGATCCTTCTTCTCTGACTATCGGTCGCTCTTATCGGCGTCTTCCCATTATATTGATCCGTTACACACTTCACGTTTTATGCCGGTGCATCTCGGGGCCTGGTCAGGCAGGTTCGAGCTCGCTGGCCGCATCCTGAGCGGATGATTGATATTCCCCGACTGTTCTGAAAGCCGAACCAGCGCGGAATCCCGGTGGCCAGGTGTCTCGGGACGAAACGGACCCCGGTGGGCGCTTTGAGGTAATCCCAAGGATTAGCCTTAGTAGCCCCAGAGGACCCCCCGCCAGCCGAGAACGACGTTTAGCGTTCGGGAAGGAGCGGCGGTCCGGCCCGGAGGGCAGACTGTGGCAAGATATGGTTGTTACCAGGCCGGGTGTCGCTGAGAACGGGGCCAGGCGTACTCTGCCACTAGGAAGTACCATGTCCCGTTACCCTCTAGAGGGCGGAGCCCCCAAAGGCATAGGAAGCGTAACCCGTTTTCGGCTTGGGTGCCGAAAGGCCACAACCCACCAGCGGCTTCGGGATCTATCCGACAGCTCTCGGGCCTGGCCAGGCAGGGTAAACGGCTGTATCCTGAGCGGATAACGGATATCCCCGGACGTTCTGATAGAACGCCCGAGGGTCCGGGAGGCTGGGTGTTTGTTGAACAAACCCCGGGCGGGCGCTTGAGGGTATCCCACGGGATAGCCGTAGCAACCCAGAAGACCCCGAACCGAGAACGACGGAGGTGGTCACACTCCGGAAGTGGGTGTCGTCAGAGTCTGAAAGGACTTTGACTCGTAGCTAATAAAAACTACCTCCGACTCATCCGAATCTGAGCGAGAACTCCGAAGTATGTTCGGAGTCCGACACGGGTCCCGTATCCAGGGGGCCGCACGGCTGGGACTCCCTAGGCGGGCAGTCCGAGCCAGAGGCTAACGTGGCGGGTGGTTGTGACCAGGCCGGTGTCCTGAGAC
>CALNVZ010001602.1:85705-99480 GCA_940671915.1 Paracentrotus lividus
CAAGGCAATTATCTTCATCTGTTTTTTCGAGTCTGCGGACCGGACGTTCCTGAAATCTCGGGTGAGCTCGTTCCTACTTGCGATTTGAATTTATATATATAAAATATTTGCGCTTCCAAAAGCCTCTTATTACGCCTAGGCGTTAATTCGGTGCTTTAGGGTTCATTGCGCCCCTCCTTTTGGCCAAGAATTACGTCCCTTTTCGGACGTTTTCTCGTCTCCAACCCAGTCCCACTCGTTCATTGTACGTGGTTGTTGTTGGTTCGTCGGTTGGGCGCCCTGTTTTTTCCTTTGAAAATCAGTCCCGATCTTCTCGACTCTTCCCCTTGGGTTGTTTCTCCTTTAGGAGTTCTCTTCATTTCTATTAAAATTTGACTTTCGAAGTAACGTTTTGTATTATTAATTGTACTTGTTTTCCGCGGGCCACGTGGCCTTTTGGCGGGAATCTTCCGGGTCCTGGACTCCGGTTTTTGTCTGCCGCCATCTTGTTGTTGGCGTTGTGTGTGTATGTGTGGTCGAGCGCCTTCTTTTGTCGCTCTTCCGGTGCATTATTCCGGTTTTCTTTGGTTGTTCCGGAGATTCGTCCCCGTTTTCGTCCAAAAAAAAAAAAATTAATAAAAAATAAATAAATTAATAAATATTTAATTTTTTATTCTTCGTCAGCCCTATTCTGGACGGATGTTTCTTTTTTTATGGAGTTCTCCGGAGCCGCCTAATCAGCCGGTCTCGCTTGTCTTACCTTAGCTTCTAAGGAATTAGGTTAAACGCTTACTAAGAAAATTTTTGTTCTTTTCTTTTCAGAAGGCGTTCTAACCATGGACCAGCAGGAGTGGACTCCTGACGATCGCAGAGCTTGGTGGCATTGGTCTCTTCGAGACGGTTTCGTCGGTATCGGAAGCTTGCCGGTGGGGAGCCGTCTCGGACCGCCAGGTCGTCCGCCCTCCTGCTTTCATTAAGTTTATGCTTAACTTAAGACTCTGGCGGTTTCTTGATTGTTTAATACTTGTATTATCTTAAAGATAATGACAATAAAAAAAAAAAACTAAACAAGAGAAACACCACAAAACGTATACTTAGCTTAGTTGAAGATGCTATGGATTACATTTATCTGTTATGATATTTTATTGAAAATTAATTACCAGCCCTCCCTATTGTTGTGAATGTATTTCAAGTAAACAAGCCATTTCATATTCAAAGTATTCTACTTTAAAATCAGCTGTTTACCATATCATTTTACATGCTCAAATCTCCCATGATCCGTTTTCGGAATTGATATACATTCATCGGGGGGAAGGAGGGAGGAAGGGGGCTACCGGACTCTTCCACTGAAGAAGTAATATTCCCCTTGTGCATATCAAATCTTGTCTTCTTGAAATACAAGAGCCTTCTGTCATCACCTGCACACATAGCACCAGATCATGTCACCATAAGTCGTTATTTGATTCCTTAACATTTTGAAAATGAGCATCATTCTTACTTAACTATGAAGTATTTAACTCTAAATTTCATTTCGATCTTTCACACGTTCGAATTAAACAAACTCATTCTAGGGATGGGCTTCTTATAACATGATGGCAATGTTACTCGTAAACGATATTTTTGCCCTTTGTCGACTTTCTATTGCGCGCATATTTCTTAGATTTATTCTGTTTCATTCAGAAATTTCTCAATTCATGTTCAACTTGCGTATGCTTTGTAGTTGGCACAAGATTTATATTTCGTGTTGTCTTTTGTTGTTTTGTTTTTATTACATAGACTGTGACATACCTTGTATTTCATTTATGTTGTGAGAAAGAAATCTTGCTTTACTTTTTATTCATTTGTTATATAATTATGTATTTTTGACTCGATCTACTATAGCTACATTATAGTAGTTTGAATTGACGAGAAATTAAACTAAAATCTTGAAATGGAGTTTCATTGATTCGCATGATTCTAAGAAGCTGGTTTTTTTTTCTTCTCTTCTTGTTCGTTGTCTTGGACGAATGATTGCTAGCTAGGCAACCACCGCTGCTCTTCAGCCTAAGACCACCCTGCTAGCTTCCCTTATCTTATTTCAGCAGATGATCAATATAATTCAGTTTCACTTTTTCTGACGTGACACACCAAAACGGTATATCTGCGAAAGTCTGTTTAACGATTGAGTGTTTGACCTAACACTGAAATATAATTTGAATAGAAATGTAGAAAAGAGGACGAAACATTGTGTTAGATTTCCATTTGATTCTACTCGAGGAGTATATTGTGAAAATAGTCCAACACAAATACTGTTACGTAAGCATTTCCATGACGATTTTTTTGGTAGCTGGACCCAATTTTCACTTGATTTCATTAGAATATGATTAAGCAGAATATGTTATTATTAATAATGTCACAAGAACGGGAAGGTGTATTTCCATAACAATTTGATTTTCTATTGTTCTTTGTAAATACTTCACTCTTAAAAATTTGAGGCACAAATGTTTTACCAACTTTAAACAATCATCTAAACAAACAATGCTGTCCACTACATATTGACAAAATTGCTAAGTCTTTACCGAACTCTGGGCACTTTAAAGTATGTGTCATCCTTTTTCAACAAATTTCGAAACTAATGCAACTTGGCATAAACTTTAGAATTAATTTAATTTTTTTTTCAAACCATAACTTGTCTATTCAAATTCTTTACTGTCATAGGTTGCCTAGATCAGTAAATAGAAACGAAAATCTGACTACCAATCTTTGACCAAGCTCTCCATAAACATCCGTTGATATTTACAGCGCGTGCATGCACGGAAAACACACAGCAATATACACACGGCGCATTCATGCGTGCATTGTTCTCTGAACGCTAACGGTCAGCGGTTCCACCGTACGGTATATTTTTCGAGTGGGTTCGAAAAATAGGAATGAATTTTGATTAATCGCCTATATATGGACAACGATGCCACAATTGAGCTTAATCATGTTGTGGGGAAGTATAGTCATTGGTATACTACTATTCCTCTCAAAAACTAGAAATTTAATATTTTTGCTTGCAAAAGGCTGACTAACCTTTAAGCAATTATCCCCAAATTTGGGTAATAAGTATTGACAATGATTGTGACGATTTTAACCAACGTACCCATACCATACAGAATCCACTAAAAAACCAAAATTTTAAGGGTATACTTATATTGGGCGCAAACATGAGGGATGTATATAGTTATGTCAATGTCATATTCCATATTTTAGAAATGAATTTAAAACTAGGCTCTAAGGACTGGTCAAAATAATGAAGGGGTTCATGTAGTTGAAAGAGGAAATTGTCGGGATTTCGTTCATGACAACTCAGTCATTCGCTTTATTTTTAGACTAAACTCTATGTAACTCGACAAAAAAAACTATATAGCAACTATTTAAAGCACTAAATCGTCAATCAATTATATATGAACACGAGCCTATCATAATAAGCACATATCTAGGGTATATAAAAAAATATTACCCTCGTGGACCGTGATATAGCAAACTTTTATCAGGTCAAATAACAGGCCTGCTTTTTATCACTGCGTTGCTTCCCTCGTTGTATGACACTTATAGCACAAAATGATTAAACCTTGATCTTTAGGGTGCCCCATCAAGTGTTTATTCGAATTCAATAACATTCTTTTCTATGTTAAATGGATTGACTTGTCATTCTTTGTAATCTTTTCGATTAGCAAGAGTCATCTAGTTTATATATTATGAAGGTCTTAGACAGTTATTTAAAGCAACCGATCTTTTCACCTTGTACAGCATGTCACCACTGTGATGAATAATTTAGCATTCACAAACTGTTTCATCATAAGGATCCTTGATCACAGAGCCCCTAAATAATGTTTAATATCTGATTAAAGCTTTATCTGTAAGTTTCACATCTTACAAGACGAAATTTATATGTGTTACCATTAAGATTGTTTTTCTTTTGCTTCTATAAAAAAAAAAAAAAAAAAAAAAAACACCCAATTTATTACAAACTAAAAGATAAACTTCCTATTTAAAGTAAGCATAACAAATAAATGCAAAAAAAAAAAAAAAAAAAAAAAACAGATCATTTTGCCCTAGAGTGTGTATCTACAAAATATAATGCCTACAACTGAATCAGATTAATATATATACGTGTGCTAGAATCATTATGTTAATACTTTTTGCACTTGTCGAGTTAGGCTTGTTTCAACGCAACATGTAGACCGGTTACTGACATAAAACATTTATTTGACATTATCGAGGACTGTTATGCTCCAGAGGGGATGACGTTAGCAACTTTGCAGAGGAAATTAGAGTTTTTCTGTATCAAATTGTATTAGTTCACAATCGAGCATTACAAAATGTCTGCTTCCTCCATGTTCTATACAGTATTATTTTCACCCAAGGGAACACTGGCTCAACACATGCCATTCAATTGGTTAAACTGAATTTGGTACACGAATACATAATTAGATTGACAGGAACATAAGGCCAACTCCGGCCATTTTGTGAGAAAATGTGAAAAGATCTCGTCACTATGTCTATTTGATTTAAGTATGCTGCCGTGTTATTATCAGTGCACAATATTTTAGAAAGATTAGAGCATAGTTGAGCTATAACTTGAACATTTTCTTAAAGAGTAAGTAAACTACTTTTCTTTATCCTAACACAGCGTTATGAAAATAATTTTTATCCCGTAAAAATCTATCTTCTTATTAGAAGGTATAATCGTACTTGGACTTATATACAGAAAGTGGCAAAGATTCACGTTTGGATAAAATTCTAAATCTGATATGATAGGAATCAAAGTGTATATTTATTCGATTTGACAATATTTCTGGCACAATTTTTAATAATAATAAATTATAATAATATAATGTGAACTTCTTATATAGCGCAATAAATACATTTTAACAATGTCTCTTTGCGCTTAACATGAAATATAACTAAAATAACTACATTACTAAAATACAGATACAAAAAAGGCCTACTTAGTAATAGCCATTCATTAAACGAAATAAATACATTTATAATGAACCTGGAGTAAAGTAACTGGTTATATCATATACATAATTGACACATTATTGATACAAGAATTTTAAAGACATAAAAGATACAACAAGTACTACGGAAAATACATGCAAACACTTATAGTAATATTTTTAACCTTGGGTTATTGTACATGTTCTATACAAGAAATTTCTTGTGCTTTCAGACATGGTATTTTTCATCAGGTAGAAAAAGAAGTACCCCGATATACATACAGCGTGCTCTATAACCTAAACTTAAAGAAGACATCCAGGCTTGTGAAACAGACAGTGCACTAGCTGACAAGGAGAGAGTCATGAAAGTGATTTTTCTGCATGAGTCATATTTATTGCCTCACTATTTAATCTTTGTCTCATCAGTTTGTATTCATCCTCTCAGGTGTCCTAGTATCTACTAATTACAACTCTCTGCAAATGTTTAAACTGCAGATACCTACAACATGAACTGGACGAATATGTCGTCATGGCGCCGCGTCCACAGGCACAGTCTTGCCCTGCAGCTTTTTCTATTTCTCCATCGAAAAAGCGTTTGTAATTAACGCTTTAAGTGGCTAACAACTGTAATCTTGATTTAAAAAATTCCTGAATATGTCCTTATCCTAAAAAGAAAATCAAGAATATAGTTTGATTCTGGTTTCATCCGGAATCTTTTTCTGAATTAACTTGAGGTGGAACGGTGGAAGGCTAGTACTATTGACGAGATGGTTATCTTATCACATGATTGATGAAATCATAAGACCTATCAAGTGACCCGGTCACTGTTTGACCGACTTCAAAATGATTGATTCAAGGTGTACATAAACCTAATTATCACTGTAAATGTAATGTCATAACTATGAAAGCAGTATACCTGCTGCTGTGATCTCCAAACTATGAATACAATAAATAAATACTCGTATTGTTAACTTTGGCGCATGTTCGATGATTTGTTATAACCTTATAGCTGATGACTCAAACGCATATAGTTTGTAATGTAATCGTCATATACTTTTGTCTTAACAGGATGAAATTACTTGATGAAAGATATAAAGTCTATGATTGTTCATGCTGCAATGAATTTACCTTGGTGTAATTAAATGGCTCTGTTTGGATAGGATACTATGGGCAAACAACATACGAAGGCAAGTCTGAGCATTAATGTGTTTCCTTGGTTATTAATCTATTCCTGCCTTCCGGGTATTGTTCTATTTATTAGGCGGAGTATGAGGAAATGATTCCCAGTGAAGGAAAGCACGCCAGAACATAATAATTGACCCCCATGTTTGTGCATGATTGTCGCCTTTCCCTTCTTGAAAGATATTATTAACAGTACTTTTAATATACATATACATACATACCCCCCCTCCTCTCTCTCTCTATATATATATATATTGAGGTGTTTGTTGTTGTGTGTATTTTTGTGAACGTTTAAGTCCTGTCCATCTCACATGATATATTCTAAATATACCATGCTCGTCGTTATTATTGATTACGTATACAGGTCTGTCCTATTTAATGCTAATTGAAATTACATATCTCCTCTCTCTCTCCTCTCTCTTTCCATATTAGTCATGTAAGTGACCATCTAAGCCAATCTACTCTCTGTCGTTATCCACCTTATCTTATATCTTGTCTCTCTTTCTACCTGAAACGTTCCATCCATCTCTTGAAACATTTCAGTTCTCAACTTTAGCAAATGCTCGAACTAATTGATTTATGATTTCCTTGTCCAAGATTAATTCAAACATTACGTTTTAAATGAATTAATATTTAGATCGAGACATGCGTTGCTGAGATCAGACCATTATTATTTTATCAGCATAAAAATTTTCTTGAAAACTGAACAAGCTGATAAATGTTAAAAGCTGTTTCCCACTAATTTCGATTTAATATTACGACATAATGCAAAAGGTCTGTTTTTTAATATAATTGCAAAATTGAGTATTTGGTTGAGCTCTCATCAGGATTATCATGGTTGAGATACAAGGATTTAAGGCTTCTAACTATAATTCTGAGTTAGACTCAGGAAGGGCTAATAATAGTGGTTTATTTGCCATCTCATACAATTGCCTCCATTTCACAGCTTATCGTTATGGAAACTGCTCATGTATCGTATCCTGAAGATTAAAAGCGTAGGTTGGTAAAAAAAAAAGAGAGAGATAAATCATGATGATGATATATTTAAAGATAATCTTCATTCGACGGAGCTCACAATTAAGATGATCGATAGCGGGGTTGAAAGAAGTAGAGCACAGAATCATGATATCTCGAGTGATAGTAGCCATGTGGTAGTATACTGATGACTGAAGATAGGATCCAAAAAGATCATCATCCAAACCTCTCTCGATCTTGAGTTTTCAGCTCCAAAAGCGAAATCAATATATTTGTATTCTTTATTGAGACCTAGAGGCTTTCCAACGTGATATCTTGATTACCCCCCCCCCCCCCCCCTCGATTAAAATATTCCATGATAATTGAATATATTCCCTTCTTATGATTTTTAATGGCTCGCGGGAAATGTTCTTCTCATATATTTTAAGGTTTATTTCGTCCCTTTTTCATAGATAAGTAGCTACTTAAAAGTATTTTAGTGGGCTATGTCTGCAGTTTCTGGTGTACTAGAATATTATACAGTCACGTAATTCCATTTCAGTACGCTTCATGTTTTTATTAAAGCTAATATATTGTACTTTTTTTTATAGGGGGGGGGGTTTGGAGCTGTGCAAAACGTTTCAATATACTATCGTTAATTTATCCTTAATTTGATAAGATGTTGAACCTAATTTTGTAGATATGAGAATTTATAGCAGCTTTTTCCAATTTATCTACATGTATTTTTAAGTTATAAATCGGGTGAATTGTATCTATTTTAAAAATGAGTCACATTTTGTTTCTTAGTAGCACTTTCATCATTTGTATTCCAAGCTACAAATAATAGTAATTTGCCAAAACATTAATCGAAGTATTCGTGTCATGAGCCCTTATTTTTGGGTGTATCCGCAATGAGCTAACACTCCCATTTTCCTGCATGCCCTTTCATTCCAATTATCCCTTCACTGACCCAGATAAAACCCAAAGAAGTGGGCAAGGATAACATAATCTTAAGGCGATGTCTTCGCACGCTGTAGGGCTTGTTATTCCTAAATAAGAACTGGCAACATACAGATAAGCCAAATTTGCACGAAAATTAGGCTTGAAATGCCGAAAATTGGGCAAGGATAACATAATCTAACATAATCTGTGAGGCGATTCTTCCAAGCTGCTTCGGGCTTGTTATTCCTAACAAACTGGCAACATACAGATAAGCACAATTTGCACGAAAATAGGCTCGAGAATTTTTTTGCATGGTACAGAGCGCTTTCGAATTTGCGCCAGCGCGTCCTACGTACATTCGGTCTGACGATCGGGATGTTCCGATTTGCAAAGATTGACCTCTTTCTGAACTTCTCTGCTACTGTTTCCTAAGGGATTTAAGTTTTAAACCTGCGTAAGAGTTTGGCTTGTATGGGGTTGCACACTGACATGAGGGGGATTAATGATGCTTCAAGATCAGTGAATGTACTTAGATATAGGACAAGAATATTTAAATCAGTCTCTCATGATTACAAAGAGTAGAAGTCTTATTTTACCGAGTGAACGTTAATAAAGATGGTTGGGCAAAGTAAGTCGTTTTTTTTCCCCTTGGAACCCCTTTTAAAAAACCGTTCCTTTTTCAGTTTTTTTTCCCTCTGTGTGGCTGTATATGAATAGGTAACAGCAAAAAACATAAAATAATGATAGGAACGTACTGCTCTCTTTCTCATAATTCATCAGACAATCTTTTTGAAATCATGTGTATATCAGTCATGCGAAATAGCAATTCGTGCTTTTGAAAATAGATACCAAATCAAACTATATTTTCTTTAGTTCAAAAGACGTTTCGGGATATTACCCCTGAAGCCCGTCATGCCGAAAAACCAGCGCACTATGTACACATCTAACGTAGAAGTGTGAAATCGAAATGTTTTACGTAATAACTCCATTATAAATAACGTTCCGATGTCCTTTTAATGCAATAACATAATCAAATCAAACCAGGCACATGGTGTTTTCATCAGAGAGTTTAACAAAGCGACAATTTTTTTCAATTTAATGTAGATATTGACTAAATATATAAATAACATAACATTACGATATTGATGTAATACCTTAACAATTTTAAAGAATAAGAACAGAAATATTGAGGGTATGATTAAGAGATCATTAATAACTCGAGGAAGCCAAGAATGTTCCTCATGGCTGGAAACGGGACACTTGTTCGTGCAGGTTTGAGTAGTTTGTTTTAGACCATACTTCACACACCGTTGACACATAACAAGAACGCGGAAACCCGAATGCATGGGACTAAAAAGGACAGAGTTACGAACGCTCTAATCTACCTAATTCTACTGAACCAAAAACCTTCCAATTGAGGTTCGTGAAATTTATTAAGAAACCCTCAAGATTTTTTTTTTATAGGGGTCATGAAGTAATCTAATTATCGCCTTTTGAGTGTGGCTGAGCAGGAAAGGGAAAGTGTTTATATTTTACATGTTTTTTCTTGATTTTTGCACATACTATTAAAAATGTTAAAAACAGTTTTGATACCGAGTCTATCTTTTTGCAGATTAAGATGAAGTTATAAAGTTACAAAATATACAGGTCTACAAAGAAAAAATATGGAATGTTTAAATTCCTTTATTGAATGTTTTATGCCTTTTTCGAAAAAAAAAAATGTAGTTCTGTTTTGTTTTTCGTCTTTCATAGGTCTTTCGGTAGCACATTATTCCTTTGAAAACGGGATATGATTTCATATTTAGACTCTCGACATCAGGGTTTCATTTTATGTAATTTGTCAAGTGACGAAGGACATATTGGCTTGGGAATATAGTTTTTGAGAGAGCCTCCCAAACGCTCTATAAAGACAATTTCCTTATCTCGATATATCATTCTGTTTGTTATACATGAACCCCATTGGGGTACATACATCGACCAGACAGGATATAATTCAACATGACATAAATACAGAGTATTTTTGCAATGTTATTGAAAAATCACTAAGCCATCATATTCATGCGGGCTAACGCCACGTCGTGTTCAGGCAGGCGTGAGGCAGGGGATTATGGGAGGGCAGTGAAGTAGGAAAAATGTTTGGTAGTCTATTGAGGTTCGGTCTTAGCATTGTTCTCGGGGAACAAAAGCAAGGTAAGAGAGGGTCATGTGATTATTGAAGTAAATATGCAGATTAAGAGCAGAATCAGCAATAAAGAATTAAGTTATTGACTACCATCCCTTTTCTTATATCTGAAATATGATTCTGGGGTTCAGTAAGAATGGTAAGTGCACTATTGAAAGCTCCTGGAGTTTTTGATTGAATAATATAAATGTTTGTCATCAGCAAACAAAAGATAATCAATAATGTGACGAAGGTTCATATGTTGGAATAAGATAATATTGTAAAGTACATGTTACGAGTTATACCGAAACATCGATTCTAAAAGGGGATCCAAAATCACTATAAAACTTTCTCTTGAATTATCACATTTATATAGGCCTAATGGTAATTTTTGCATTATCCATTATTGACATTACCTCCATCCTCTTCTCCTAGCAAGGTACCACTAAGTTGAATCTGATTGGCTCTAATGAGAGCAGCTCGTAATACCGTACGTTCCTGTGACTGATCAACACGGCGTCGCCATGTCCTCAGCATGTTGAGGGTTCCACGACAGGTAACCCCTTGCCTTCGGTTTTCCTCACAGTACCGTGAGGCATCTGATATTCTAAAATCTAGTTGAACAGCTACATCTTCAATTTCTTGATCAAGACAAAGATTTCTGGCTACTTGCTGCAAGATCTTGTCAAATTCATCATCATCTCTCCTGCAAATAAGGTAAAAATATTTGTGAAAGAATCATTCAGTACCGTACTATATTTATGACGCAATAGGGATCATAAGGACAAATGCTCAAAACAGCATATATAAATTGTAAAGTAATTTACATTATAACCTTAAAAGCAACAGTACAAAGTCAATGCAAATGGAGTTTTCGCACCTTATTCATAAAGATGATTATTTTCACTTTCATTACGGCGCAATCTTGTCTTGACAGCTACCATGGCTACCAAAACACCCAGGCCCAGTGTTATTATGGTTAATGTTTGTATATTAAAAGACAAGAAATGAACATACTGTGAGGATGATGGTGATGATGAGTGGGATGGTCCAGCTTCTTCTAATGCATCCATGAATGATGATCTTCCTCTTTCATCTGTGTTTAAAAAAATGGAAGAGTAATCAGGCCTACAATTTTTTTCTCTGGTAGGGTACATGCAGTTGAAAGTCAGTATGTCATGAGTAATTTGACACCATGGATGCTTACCTCGAGTTTTTTCACAATCAGACCTTATGTAATAGGCCCGATACCAATTGGGGAGGTGCACAGACTTGCGACACATACAATCTCAGTCTTCATACCAGAGGGCAAGTCCAAGCTAAATTTGTTCCCGAGGTGGTGATTTTTCGACTTTTCGACCAGTTTTGTATCAAGTGTGTCAGTGAGGTTTTAAAGGTACATATAATGTATAATATATCACCACAAATTGTATGAAATAAACTTAATGCAAAGGAGGTCAAAAAGTCATTTCAGGGTCATATGACGTCACAAGGCTCATTAATATTAATGCAAAAAGAAAATGATAAAATGCATTAAAAATGCTATTTTCAACCAGTATTTCTAAAGGTTTGTTATACATGTAGGAATACAACCAAAAAGTACATATTTTCTTTTTCAATATCATCTTGGCTTCCTCTGGTGAAAATATCACTAACCTAGCACATAACTTTCCAAAATTTTATTCTTAAAGTATTCATGTCTCAGAAGTAGTCTCACAAGAGATACTGAGCTGATGTAAAATAATGCAATTTTATTACTCTCCCTCCCACCTTATTTAAAGAAAAAAGGAAAGTATTTTTTTTTTTTACATTGGTGTGTTGTATTATATTTATTTTGTTTAATCAGCAGAATTTTTTTACACGATATGTTGCTACGCCTTGGCTACACCGAATGTTTAATGGAAAATATTTCATGGAATAATTGTCCCATGTCTTACTGTCCCGTGAGGGGTACAGCCCACAAGACCGACACCCACGAGACCGACGGCCCACGAGACCGACGACCCACGAGTCCGACAGTAAAGTAAATAGGCCACGAGATCGACTATAAACATTTAGGCCACGAGACCGACACCCACTAGACCGACACTAGATCAAACAGGCCACGAGACCGACACTACAATGATAGACCCACGAGACAGAAAATTCGAATTGAGGCCACGACACCGACGGTAGAGTAAAACAGCCACGAGACCGACATTACATGAAGTATACCCTCGAGTCAGAAAAGGGACGTCTAAAAGGCGAGGAGGGGTGGAAGAGGGAAAGAGGGACATGGCAAATCAAAAAGAAGATATTTTAATTAAACAACGCGAGCGCGAGCTGATTTCTTTTTTAAATATCACCTTGAAAACTACACACTTTAAAACTCTATGCCCATTAAGAAGATACTTTCATTAAACATACATTGAAGGCCTTTGTATGGTCTTTTAGGAACCCAATTGGGCCTATTTCGCGTTTCTTATTGTATATATAATATAATTGGGCGAAAATTCTACAATCATCGCCCTTATTCACCTCCCTTTCTTTCCTTTTCTCCCTTTTTTTATAGGGGAGGGGGGTCCGGGCCCGCCGGGCCACCTTGCTCAGCGCCGGGGGGGGGGGGGGTCATTACAACCTCTTGCTACGTACCTGCCTCATTATGGTTCTTTGCTTCTAGTCTCTGTTGCCCTTCCCCATCCTTTTTTATTTACTTCCCCTTGTAATTTCTCTCCCTCCCTCTTTTCCCCAACTTTTGGTTTTTAGACGTCACTTTGTTGCCTACCCGATAAGGGGGCTGGGGGGGGGTGGGCATGGCCTCGTGCCCCGAAGATATCCCTGGATATTCGTTTGTTTCGTTTTCATGGCCTATTGAAGAAACGTCTGACTCGTAGGTATACTTCTCATATAACGTCGGTCTCGTGGCTGTTTTGCTCTACCGTCGGTGTCGTGGGCCTTATTGCGAATTTTTCTGTCTCGTGGGTCATATTATTGTGGTGTCGGTCTCGTGGGCCTGTTTGTTCTAGTGTCGGTCTTATGGGTCTTGATTTGCCAGCGTCGGTCTAATAGGCCTTTTTTGTCTAGTGTCGGACTAATGGGCCGTCGGTCTCGTGGGTGTCGGTCTTGTGGGATGACCCCAAAAATATACCCAAGGATTGAGATTTCAATTCAAGATTTTATCAAAAAGGTCTATTTTTGTCTCTGAATGTCCCGTTTGTTACATTGCAAAATAGCGTGGACTTGCCACAGAATATGGGCCATAGAGTTTATTTTTAACTCGGAAACGGTTTGAAACCTATCCCAACTCTCTGCAAGTTAAGGTATCCTAACGTTATGTTACCCAAAACGAAAATTTTTAATGTAACCTTTCAGAAATCCCCAACTGACTTGGGGAGCTGTAATGGTCATTATCTCACTTGACCCTGGCCTGATGATGAAGCAGCCCAAAGATGGTTTATGATGGGACATGGCAGCTGGTTTTGCTTGCGGTCCAGAAACTTAGCTTTAAGGCAGGTATTTCCTGTGCTTTTCCGAAATACTGGGGTCAGCAAATTATGATCCGCATGAGAAAACCTCAGTGAATATACCAGTGGAGTAGACAGGTCCTCAAA
>CALNVZ010001605.1:3520-17562 GCA_940671915.1 Paracentrotus lividus
TACACATTTCACTCTAGAAATCACGAAATTTATGTCTTACATAGATTGCCCCGACACCAATCTGCATCACGTATTGTCTCTTATGGTAACGAGTTCAACACAAACGTTCTTACCAAAACCCCTTAATTCTCCTGACAACATCTAATTGCTGAGTGCTTACACTTGTACTTTAGATAAACTGTATGTACATAAACATCAATACAAACAAAAATTATATAGACACTTTTGATCTCATATACCCTAAGTTTAAAAAATCAGAATGTACAACAGACCGTGGTAAGCGGTACGTTAGATGATTGGAACGACGTGGTCGGGCCCCTTATAATGCGAAGTACGTGTTGACAATAATACATAACATTCCAAGAAAAAAAATTGTTCATTTGTATTCAGTGATCGATTTGGCATTTTCTTTTTTACATTTTGTGGAAGGTTGACCGGAGCTAGATGTCAAGATTGCTTATTACTGCCAATCACAATAATATAGTGTCTCATAACGTTAATCTGTCCTGCTTCAGCGTGGGTTATCATTCTTTTTTACTTGACCCAAGTAGAAGAAACTGCTGGCATAGAGCTATGCATTTAATAAGTGATAGATTATGCAGTTGGGGCCTCTTAGACTTCCACTTTATAAGAAAGATTCATACTATAAAGTGTTTCCTTGATCGAAGTCCTCAGCGCCTCCGTGGCTGAAACAAGCTCTATTATGTAGTAGGTACGTCTCTCCACATTGCACCAGGATCATCATCGTTAATGCACATTATCCGCTAGAATGGATCTTCACACTGGGCTGTGCTTCTACATTCTCCTTGATGCGCATGGGACGTGTAGGTACACTGGCTTAACTATCAGACTTTGTAAGTTACGCAGGCAACCTCATGGGAAATGATTAAGTTGGCGGATAGTTTGGGGCTTGCTGCGGCGGGAAGTTGTTATAGTCTAAACATCTCGCCTGACCTAAATCAAGTTATAATACATAAAAACAAAAAGGAGCCGCAGAATTCCTAAATATGATTTTAATGTAACAAGTCTGCATATATTTTATGATCTTCTTACGGCATGTAATGATTATCTTTATCAGACGCGAAATTTACCACAATATGAATCTCGTAAAAATCAGTATCACGCCCTTCAAGAAACAATTTATTCGGAATTGCTCTTGCCTAAAACAAAAAATGATGACTCGTATGCTGGCGTATGTACTTGTTATTTTGGAAGGAGAACTACGAGATACGCTGTGTCGGACTGCTTAAAATTGCGATACTGGTCAGTCGACTCCAGTACTTAAAGAAAAAAGATACTAATCAAATTTTTTTAAAATACCAAACAAAATGGAGAGCATCTTGCTTAGTTTTCGATGGTATCATTCAGGCATATCATTGTTAGCTCTCTCCTTCAATTGGTGTGCAGTCTCACATACGCGGTAATGACTTTTAGCGGACGTGTAAAGCTGCGCAGAAATGCAAATAAAAAATTAGCTAACAATTGTTCGTCGAACTATAAAAATGTGATGCAACTTTTTATCACAATTAGCTTAGATATTATCTCGTTGTTGATAAAATAAACACCATATAAAAATTTTACGTTTATGCTGGTTTAAACTCCAAAAGCGGAAGGTGCTTATATCGTATAATTTGATACAACTCCTTTCTGCGGTCGGGGAATATGTAAAGTTATTTTGTATATTCAATAGTGCGTTGAACCTTTCTTTACAACGGACACGCAATTAAGGGCCACTTGAAGAATGCAGAAAGAATGAAATACAGAAAGGAGATGATGATGGAGAACCTACCTGTGCTTAATGATTGAGCCAAAATACCCAAACGAGTGACAAAGTTAAATATCTACTCATCTTATACGGTCGCTAGCTCGGAAGCCCTCTCATAGTCTATAACTGAAGCATGATTCTCTTCATGTAAACTTAACTACGGCATACCTTGTGAGAGGGGCTTCATTAAGCCAGGGCTTCATCGCAAATCTCGTCAGCCACAAAATGGAAGGTATGGGGCATTTCATTGTGGCATTGGTTCCAGTGCGGCACCCCTGCTCTTTCCGCTTTGATCTGGAACAATTACTCCCGCACCAAATAAATGTCTGTAATCAAACCGTCTGCGATCAATTCTCCCCCGGACAATTACCCCCCGAGGGCTGGGACAAATTACCCCCCCGGACATCATTATTCAACCCCATCGTGACCAAATAGACCCTGGTTCCCCCCCCATAACCATTGTAAGTTGACAATTACCCCGTACGTTAGAGAAATATTTAAACCTACGTTGCCACCCCGGACACCCAATATTAATCCCTCCTTGTCACATCTTGCCGAAGACCGGAAAGCCTTTTAGCCCCCACCCTAACACGAACCATGAAACCCATAGAATTTACTACACTTTGACTACTCCACCGTGCCATACTTGATAGAGAGCGGACCTACTGCTCCGAACCTTACCCACTTGTACCCAGAAACTCCTACAATAAAATTTCCGACGTGCTAAATTAGTGATCTTGCTCACGCGATGCCTATTTGTGATAGATGCTGAAGAAAATCTCTAATGGAAAGCCTTTAATTAGTGGACTCTCTGGAGTACTTTTTTTTTAACCAGTACCAAAAAGTACTCCCAAGACTTTTAGGCGCGGAACTCCATGCTTGAAATGGTGCCCACCGTGTGTGTTTGTCCGTCGAACCATCTCTCGAAAAGGCACCAATTGCGCAATTATGCTATAACTTCATCTTGGAATCTGCATCTTGTGGCCAACCATCCGTAATTTCCACCACATTTTTTTCAGTTTTTTTGGATCAGAAACCTGAGATAATAACAACTTTAATGACTCATTACATACTACGGGAGATAAATCTCGATTATGGCTCTTCGCTCAAGCTCGAAAAGCTGTACTGTAATGTAGATATAAATTTCCTGTTGCCAGGAAACGGAGAGTGACGGCCTAGTTTCATGTCGCCAACTTCGATGTTCTTTTCGACATTAAACGTCTGTTTTCTTCTCACTAGTTGAAGACCCGGTAGCCTTGTCAACCTCAATTTCCTCAAAACAGATCAGGAGTGTTCTCAAGAAATTCTTTTATGGCTACTTTTGTATACCTTCCCTATGTGCAAGCTCTGCCGTGAATATGATCAAATTGTCACGTAAGATTGTGGGCCGTCTTGACAGCCAACCTAGTCTCACCCACAATGTCCTCCTTTTGTCTTTTTACTTTTTCTCCTCTATCCATTCGTCTTTCTCGCAGAATCTTTTATTCATTGTTGAATGAACTATGGATAATGCTCCTGCCAGCGTACATTATAAACACCTTTCTTCTCTTCTAAATTTAGCTTCTCAGGAATTAACCATCTTAATGCGTAGTTTTATGCTGAATTAATGAAATAAACACGAGAGCGAATAGACGTCTGCTTGTTTTTGTTTTGTTGTTTTTTTTTATAGTTAACACAATGCGCAAACTACTTGGAAATAGTCGTGACTATGCGTAGATATATGGCCGGTGGAACCATTATTATGCGTGTAACTATGCGACGTGAACAATGCGGGAACTATGCGATAGCCCAGTTGCGTGTCACTGAAAGAGGCACGCAACAAATGTCCCGCCAACTGGCATCGCATTCCATATGCGGCCGCATGGCCCGCGACCATAAATCGTGGTAAACAGTGTCAACGACCGCTGTTGACCCGGGAGAAGGATCTGATTTAGTGGATTTCTCGAAGGAGTGCCATGCCCCTCTTGTAAATTTTGAGAGCAACATTAAAGTCCCGCTACATCAGTGGAAATCTTTTTCTCACCATTGCCCTCAACTTCGAGTTTCAGCCTTGCGAACTAATAGGCATACTAACCTATCATCGTAGGAAATCTTTTATCTCTACTTAAAACTGATATCCCTGGTTTATTATTTTTTTTTAATTTATTATTCCCCCCCCGCCCATATATACTTTATCATTTCTAACCCTTGAACATGAAATGGGCAGACAAAAAATCTTGACATCCCTATGAATTTTGGTATGAGCACGCATCAACATTTTGTGAAACGTGTAGATGTCCGACCCCAAGAGAGCTCTTCCATGAACGCAGGGTTGGCGGGGGATCGGGAGTTTGCCTGGGGGGTTAAGAAACCAAAAAATTGTAAAAATTTCAATATTTTTGTAGGTATAAACAAGTGTGGTGTCGTACGTCCCACCAGTAATCGCTCATATCCAGATGAAACGAGACAGGTGAACACAAACTGTGCAAGAAATACAAAATGATACGTATGGCCTGATGCGTTGGAAAGTGTTGCGGCGTAAAATTGCAGTGGATAGCCGCCGCCTCTTCCTCTTAAGTTTCAAACAATACTAGAAATATTTTGAGGTTACCATCCCCAATATTGGTTGACATCCCTCTACGCTCCACCGAGCCCACAAGGTGTACCCGCCACGCGCCCCAACCCCTGGTATTCACTTTCTATCCTTCGCCCGTGTCACATATCTTTTTCCGATGTTGGACTACTACAATTTCCCGCGGGCGCCCCCGCACTTTAGTGGGTGGCCTATAGTAATAAATTAAGTCAATTAATCGGTCTAGGGCGTACTAGTTCAACTGGTTGGTCGTCAAAACAAATTTTTTTTTTTCACTGGTGGCAAAGGCGCCAAAGATTACCAAAATTTTATGCACCTTTTAGTAATTTGGGCTTGGGAGCTCCGGCTTCGCCCCTTGTGGATCCTCTGTCCGTGGCCCCTTCTAAGGGTACCCACGTTGTGTGACCCGAACTTATGCATAATCTCTGACTTTAAATTGTGGCCCTTGTGAACCTAACCCAAATTGTTAAAAGATATACTGATTTAATGATTTTATAATTATTTTATTGCCTAACATTTTTGTTGCTATTTATTTGAAATATTTCTACTTTATGATTATATACCATATATGTCATCGTTCAAGTGTCTAATGGTCAAAACGAATATGTGAGATGGGGTCACGTGTGTGACCTTCTCACATGAACCTGGCTCATGATTCTTGATAAGTTAATTCACTCTTTGATATTTCTTGTTTGGCGTTTTTAAAAATGATGAAATGTTCTTATTGCCTGTGAGATAATACCATTATTGGACCTTTACGTCCCCATAACACATTCAATTTACCACTGCGAAGTGAGTCACCTTCTTGAAATTCCATTTCGTTTTTAATTCTATTATTTTATACGTTATTGTCGTAGTTACGTGTGTGACTTAGTTTAGTCTTGCGTCTCGGTCACGGTGTGCTTGCACCCTCTATGCAATGTCACAATACAAAATGATCTAGTACATTAAGTCAATATATCGAGCAATAAATATACATTACTTGCACATTATCTTATTTCGACCTTGTGTAAAACTATATACTCTGAACTTCAACCTCCTTACATCTTCTACTTGGGTTTGTTTGGTTATGCTGTTCTAATGTCTGGGCGCTTTTGGTTTGTTCGGGTTTGGGGCCACTGATGCCCCTATTCAAGATCTCGGCTGCAGTTTGATTCGCGCAGCGGACCTCCGGACTGATAAATTTACAATACTCTGTTAATGGGTAGTGTTGCGAATGTACATACACCCGAATAAGAAACATGTTAATATTCTCCCCCCGAAAAAAATGTTATCTTATCTTATAATGAATAATAATTTATCGCTTAATTTTATGAGCAATGCTTATTGATAGTCATAATTTTTGTTTTAATGACTAACTAATAAGTTCTGGGAATGCTAATTTGTTTCTGCATTATCTTATAAGGATTCCTAACAATTGTATTTGCTAAAAATTGGTATCGAAATAAATTTCCTTATGTAATTTAATTGTTTATGAATTTCGAGTATTTTTTCTTTCTCTTATTTTTTTGACTTTTTTTTCTTCGTTTTTTGTTTCCCGACAAAAATTATCTGCCAGAAACATTTTTGGAGCATCAGATAAGTTGCTAAAATAAATTATTTCCAGCCAATGAAAGGAAAATCCACTCCCAGACCCTTCACTAGTGACCCAACCAGCCCGTTTACGTGAATGTGATACTTAACTTCTGTTCTCGACAAAACAACAAAGCTACAACTGACTATGGACCTACATAAATTCTTGGAGGCTCGCACTAGTACATTAAACAGCAGGAATAGAAACAAAATAGGAATAAATGTACCACAAAGCGACGTCTAAATGGGGCAATAAACATTTGTGTTATTTAGCCATTCGAGGAGGTATTTTCCTATCCGTAGGCTGGTGGCACCATTTGGAGCAGGCGTCAACAGGGTCAAGTCTGCAAAATTGACAATGTTAAATATTTTCTTATCTTGCGGAGTTAATGGACATAATAGTGGAATTATCCTTATGTACCGAGAAGAATATGCGAGCTGTGTCGATCACCTTAAACAATTAATTATTTTGGTTAGTATTAATAAGGCAATATGAGATGCAGGAAATTAAACTGAAATGTAGATGAGTTAATCATAGTCAACAAGAGTGGCAACAGCTAATCATTCCCAGCTCAGGAGTTTCTGAAAAACAAATGTGTCTCTTGAATACGTACAAGTTCTTTCAATGTCGTAATCTGTAATTAGTCTAATCGATTTCGTCATCCCCGACATTATCCGATTTCGAATCGCGAGCACCCCTCCACCCCCTCCTTCCCCTTTTTTTGTTTAGTTTAGCGGCGCCTTCTGCCCATGAAAAAATTGGGGAGGGGCGCTTGCCACCCCAAGACCCCTGTTTGGATAACACATTATATGCATCAGAAAATATGTAAAACTGCCCTTCATATTCCCAACAGTAGATTCAAGCAAAAATACGTGGTCCGGAAACCATAGGTGTTCTATTGCGCTGGTCATCTGCGGCCATAAACGAATAACTATGTATGATATTATAATTTTTACGATTAACCTTATTTTTACGATAAATTGATATTAAGCTTTAGTTAATATTTTCACTTAATTTTTAAATTTATGGAGTTATTAATTATGACCTTTATTGCAACCGCCTTAGCAAACCATGGGTCAGACCAAGGTTTTATCCATTTTTTTGCGCCAAAATTAAACAAAATATAATTAAAAATCATATCAGTTGGAATTCAGAGAATGAATCAGAGATATTCAACATGTGTGATTATTATGTGTATTTGTGTCCTTTCATGCATGTTAAATTGTTGTTCTGCTGGAAAATTAAAAGTGGTAATATGAGGGCCCGTATACATATTTTTCTGTGCAATATAGAGTTATCCAAAAGCGGGCGGGGGGGGTGGGGTTGGGCTCAAGCCCCCCCCCATTTTTCTCATGGCGCAGATGGTGAGGAGAGAAGAACGAAAGTGAGAGAGAGCAAAGGAGAAAGAGAAATATGAAAGAGAAAGAGATATCATTATGATAAAATCAAGTAGAAAATAATTTAGAAAATCTGCGACACCGGGCGAGACCCACAATGGGCGCCGCTTGATCCAACATCAATGCCTGTGAGCGGGGTAATTTCGTCGGGGCGTAGTTTGATCGCGGGTGTAACTCTCGGGGTAATTTTCCGGAGTAATTGTCCTCGGGGGTAATTGTCCCGGGGGGTAATTGTCCGGGGGGTAATGTCCTCGCGGGGGTATAATCTGTCCGGGGGTAATTGTCCCGGGGTAATTGTCCGGGGGTAATTGTCCTCGGGGCGGGTAATTGTCCTCGGGATGCCCGGGTAATGTCGGGGGTAATTGTCCGGGTGGGGGTAATTGTCCTCAGGGGGTAATTGTCCGGGGGTAATTGTCCGCGGGGGTAATTGTCCGGCGGGTAATTTCCTAGGGGGGTAATTGTCCGGGTGGGTAATTGTCCGCAGCGGGGTAATGATCCTCGCGGGGGGTAATTGTCCTTCGGGGTAATTGGTCCGGCGTTAATTGTCCGGGGGGCTAATTGTCCTTCGGGGGGGTAATATGTCCGGGGAAGGAATTGTCCGGGGGGTAATGTGTCCAGGGGTAATTGCATTGTCCTAGAACCGGTTTTGCCTTGGATGTAGATAGTCCATGGTTTGTGGAAGTGGATTTGTGATGGAAAGATAAATGGTTTAGTGTGGGCACCTATGTCGTTTCGTTTGCAAGTCATGTTAATGTTTGGCAACATCTAAACCCCTCACAAAAAGTTTCGCAAGTCGACTTTGGGTCATGATAACTTTTCAGATACGCTTTAGTTATTCCTGATTTTCGTACCATTGGAAAGATAATTTATTGCCCTTTTGATTGATATCCTATTTGTAATGATTGTATCACGCTTCAATGCACAGAATATCAGAATATGGAGAAAAGTAAAAAGTCAAATGTTGTAAAATGCATTTTTATTGATCACATTGAAATTCCGCAACTTCTCTTTAGGTCCTGATAACTTTGGGGATATTTTCTAATTTGTATTGAATTTTATACCATTGTCAGTTAATTTATTCCTCTCTTGATTTACACCTTATTTCTCAGGGTGATGTCATGCCTGTGTCCACAGAACCCCTCAATACCACTTGAATACATGACAAAGCGAAAGATAATTTTCAGTTTAAATTTCTGTAACACAACACTGAACCTTGATACATTTTAATGTGGGGATTTAATCATTGTCAATTTTTATAGCATTAAAAAGTTCATTTATTCTTCTTTTTATTGATACCCTATTTGCAATAGTAACATCATATTTGAATGCACATAACCCACGAATATAATGCAAAGTAAAAAGTGAAAAGTTGCGAAATGCATTGTTTTTGCTCGCAACAGACAATAATACTCACAATAGGCATTCAATTTGCAACATTTAACTTCTGACTTGTCCTAACATTCAGGTGTTCTGTCCATGCAGGAACAACACTATCGTTCAATTAGGGTGTCATTGAAAAGAGGAATAGATTATCTTGACAATGGTCTAAAATTCAATAAAAATTAGAAAATACCTCGAAAGTTATCAGAGCCTAAAGTCGAGTTGCGGAAATTCGCTTTGATAAATGCATTTTGCAACATTTGACTTTTTACTTTTCTCCATATTCTGATATTCTGTGCATTGAAGCATGACATAATCATTACAAGTAGGATATTAATAAAAAGGGGAATAAATTGTCTTTCCAATGGTATGAATATCAGGAATAACTAAAACGTACCTGAAAAGTTATCATGGCCCAAAGTCTATTTGAGAAACTTTTTGTGAGGGGTTTATATATATGTTCTACTTGATCACACGAATCAGAAAATATATGTCGCCAATTTTTTAATTGACCTTTTGTGACCCAAAATAAAGGTCAAAGGTCAGGCTTCATTAACATAAACATAATTTTGTTCAAATTATGTCAAATTTGGTATCAATTTGTAGGTAATATTATAACTAGCAATTAAATCAATTATCATTTTTTCACCCGACCAGTCAGTTTTGAGCAGTCTGCAAATTAGTTTATTAATGCATAATTGAATGCATAATAGAGTAAAGTTGAACGGCGATGAGACACAACATATCCATAGACAATATTAATAAAAACCAACCAAGATTAAAACATGAATCATACTAGTCTAATATTGTTGCCACATTCTGTGAACCTTACGACCTTGAAAATAGTCAAGACACACATAGAAAGTTTAAAGGTCAATTTATATGATGATTAACAACCTGGAAATGGCATTAATTTGGCAAAAACCGAATTTCCTATGAACTTTGATCTTATTTCTAGGTCAAATGTGTCAACTAAAAATATGTCGAACTCTATTTTTTGGTTAATGGCATCATGGAAAACATATTCAAGTTAGTTGCCAACAAAGTTAAGCTTATACGACCAACAGGTAAAGGTCAAAGTTCAATAAAGACGTTTTGGCCAAAGTGTTTTGTCTTGACCTTAGTCTTATTGGGCCGTATTACTTGAAATATGTTATTGAACACTGTTAATGTGTTCTACTTGATTCCATGAACCAGGAAATGTTCGTTTTCATTGACCTTTGACCTTTAAATGAGGTGAAAAATCCAAACAATACACAGTTTCTACTATTTCCAGGTTTTTTAGCGTCATGTTATTTGAACTTTGACCTTAACTTGAGGTCATATGTGTCAATGAAAAATAATAGCAACGTTGATATTCTGGTTCATGGTATCAAGGGATCATGTAGAACTGTTGTTATCAAAATTATTAAGTTAATAAGGCTAAACAGGACTATGATCAAGACAGAAACTACGGCCCTTACGTATTCCTTAAACTTTCTATCTGTGTCTTGACCTTTGTTTTATTGGCCATATTAGAGCTTAATAATTGTGATTATCATAGTTATTCTTGTTTAACTTGTTCCCATAAATCAGAATATCAATGTTGCTATTCTCTTTCATTGACATATATGACCTCAAGTTAAGGTCAAAGTTCAAATAAAGTGACCCTAAAAAATCTGGAAATAGTAGAAACTATGTATTTTTTGCTCCTTTTACTTTATTCAAAGGTCATAGGTCAATGAAAACGAATATTTCTTGGTTCATGGAATCAAGTAGAACACATTAACAGTGTTCAATAACATATTTCAAGTAATACGGCCCAATAACACTAAGGTCAAGACAAAAAACTTTGGCCAAAACGTCTTTCATGAACTTTGACCTTTGACCTGTTGCTCGTATAAGCTTAACTTTGTTGGCAACTAACATGAATATGATTTCCTTGATACCATCAACCAAAAAATAGAGGTCGTCATATTTTTACTTGACAAATTAGACCTAGAAATAAGGTCAAAGTTCATAGAAAATTCGGTTTTTGCCAAATTAATGCCATTTCCAGGTTGTTAATCATCATATAAATTGACCTTTGACCTATTTTCAAGGTCATAAGGGTCACAAGAATGTGGCAACAATATTAGACTAGTATGATTCATGTTTTAATCTTGGTTGGTTTTTATTAATATTGTCTATGGATATGTTGTGTCTCATCGCCTTTCAACTTGACTCTATTATATGCATTCAATTATGCATAAATAAACTAATTTGTATATTGCTCAAAACTGACTGGTCGGGTGAAAAAATGATAATTGACTTAATTGCTAGTTATAACATTATCTACAATTTGATACCAAATTTGACACGATTTGAACAAAATTATGTTTATGTTAATGAAGCCTGACTTTGACCTTCATTTTGGGTCACAAAAGGTCAATCAAAAAATTGGCGACATATATTTTCTGATTCGTGTGATCAAGTAGAACATATATATAGATGTTGCCAAACATTAACATGACTTGCAAACGAAACCTATATTTTCCCCACTGGATGCCACACTAGTTAGAAGGTCGAATCAATAGAGAAAGGTGAAAGTTTCAAACGACCAGAACCTGGTCTATTTTACGATCGCATGATGCTTCAAATTCCATTTCAGATAACTGTTGAAATTGCATGAGAATTTTCAGCTCCCGCTTCGCGCTCTCATAATATAGGCTATTACAAACTGCAGTTGAATTCGTTCAGCTTTTATGCATGTACAGTGTCCCAAAAATATTATTTGTACACTTTGAAAAAATGAAATTAAACAAATCGTTATTGGTTTAAAATTTTAATTACTAGTTATATCAGATGATGGATAATGTTACTATCACGTGAACACCAAATATCAAATGTTCCATCAGTCTCAGAAGTTCGAGGCGGCCATTTGCAATTTTCATGGCCCAAATATTGTTTGTGCACTTGAGAAGATGGATTTTTAAAGGAAATTTTGGGAAATTTTGGGGCCTTCTTTGGCTTCCAGGGCAGTCATCATCCTCTTTGGCATACTGTCAACCAATTTAGAACTCATTTCACGGCTAATACCATCGTATTAAAGTTCGCTGGAGCGTGTCCTGGAGCTGCTGGATGTTGGATGGTGAGTCTTGAGGGCGTTGTCGCTCCAGATCACCTCTCATGTGCTAAATGGGGATTAAATCTTGGCTCTGAGGTGCCCTTTCTAGCTTCTTAACAAGTTTCTGCTAAAATAATGCTTTAATATGATTCGCTGCATGCTTGGAGTCCCTGTTATGTTGGAACACAACTTGAAGACCAATCAGCCTTTACGCAAGTAGGAGCCTCTAAAAGGCAAAAAATAGTCTAATGGACATCAGTTTTCATGATGATAATGATAGACAGACAGTAAGCAGTGAAATATTGCAAATTACCACCAAAGAAAAGTGCATCCAATGCCCCAGAGGCTGAGGAATGACTAGGTGTCTGCGATAGGCTAAATGGCTACATGACTATATTGGCAACAAAAAAAAAAAGAAAAAAAAAAAAAGAAGCCAAGTGTAAGAAACAGTAACAAAGTAGCATCATGCATTTGCAAAACAACACGTGAGCAAGTCTGCAGAGTTCTAGCATTCTGTTCTATGATCTAATGAGAGCAAAAGTGATTGGATATGATGCACAGGACCATGTGTGTCTTTCAGATGGCTAGTAGGAAGCTTTCAGTTAGTCACAGTGAAGCACGGTGGAGGATGTTTCATGGTTTGGAGTTGTATGGCAGCCAGTACAATTGCAGAGATAAATTTAATAACATGGCATCATGAATGCTGAAGCCATGAGGATATTCTTACTCCTCAGAATGGCTCGGTTGCTTCCATCTGCTTCAAGTCTGATTGGTCGTCAATTTGAGGTCCAACATAACAATGACCCTAAGTACACAGCAAGCCATATTAAAGCAATATTGCAACAGAAACATGCTAAGCTACTAGAAAGTGCACCTCAGAGCCCAGATTTAATCCCCATTTAGCACATGAGAGGTGATCTCAAGACTCACCATCCAACATCCAGCAGCCCCAGGACACACTTCAGAGAACTTGGAATGGTATTGGTGACTGCCCTGGAAGCCAAAGAAGGCCCCCAAACTTTCCCAAAATTTCCTTAAAAACCCACATTCTGAAGTGTACCAAAATTTTTGGGCCATGAAAATTGCAAATGGCGGAATAGAACTTCCGAGACTTACGGAACATTTCAGATTTAGTGTTCAGGTGATAGTGACATTACCTACCTTTTGATATAATTAGCAATTAAAATTTCAAACCAACAACGATTTGTTTAATTTCATTTTTTCAAAGTGTACAAATAATTTTTGGGGACACTGTATTTAGGTATTAACGTCACACTGGTACGTTTTAAACACCAACCCCCTCAACGTTTCGCTACAAGTATCTTGTTTCATCAGGTAATTATTATTTTTTTAAATTTCAGCTGGCGCTTCGCGCTCGCACAATATGGCCCTAACTGGAATTAGTTCATATTTATATAGATTTGCGTTAATAGGCATTACGTCATGATGGTCCACTTCTAATCACCAGTTAAAGCCCCTAGCCCTCCATCAATTTCGCGCTTAGGCCTACATGTAACGCAATAAATAACATGTTTCAGTTCAATATTATTTAGAAAATTTTAAGCTCGCGGTTTGCGCTTTCATAAATTCGCCGATATTCATATACTAGTACTCATATGCATAATAATGTGCATAAATGTATATCTATAGGCATTACTTATGATGGTTCCCACTTTAATAAACCAAATAAAGCCCCTTCCCTTTTTCGCGTTCGCATTATTCTTAATGTCCCCTTTTCATGTCACTATTACTGAGAAAATTTTCAGCTCGCGCTTCGCGCTCGCATAATGGCCCTATGAATGGTTATATACATGAAATAATGTACTAATATAGGTTTTCCCGGCCAATTTCATTGTTTTGTCAATCAATTGCCTATCAGAGGCATTCATTTTCGGAAAAAACACTGATGCATCAAAATGTTTCCAATCAAAATCGTATTCAATCATCAAAATTAACGATTGCTTTGATCGATATCGTACTTGCCCATTCTGCTTCAAATAATAAGCATACACATTCGGCAATAACTATTCAAATTCGTCTTCATCCTGTCGACATTTCATTCCGTATGCTCAAATTCTCACTAATTTGAATGCAAAAATACTGAAATTAAATGCCTATATCCGAGTTTGAACTTTGTAATCATTACTTTGTTTGCCTAAAAACGAATTGTAGAGCATGAGCACGAAATTAATTGACTAAAGTCGGTCCATCGCATCGAACGCAAGAATTTGAATACACATTAAATGAAAATGAATGATAAATGTATGAAA